>MU683674.1:7765-54623 GCA_026770625.1 Nicotiana glauca
AAAAAAATCTCTAGGAATCTTGTAGCAATTTTCTCACTGCGGAATCTTGGGACTTACTTTTGAGCCAACCCCGTTAGATATGAGGCTTAATATTTTCAAGATTGGGTAGAGGAAGGTCAGGAGATATCATAGGATGATTTCAGGTTGGTTTGGACGAAGTCGTGTTCGCCGGAGTTAGTGTTCCGGCGACACAACTTCGAATATTCGAGAAGTTAGGGGGATATTTGGAAGAAAAGAAATAGAGGGGTGAATTCAGGGGCCTGAGACGGTCCTGGGGATGTTATTTGGGTGGTGATTGGTATAAGTGGCGTCTCTCGCCGGTAGGGTTCTGGCGGGGTTCTGGGGGGAGACGGTGGCGGCTAAGAGAGAAGAGAAGAAGAAGAATTAAAATATTTTTTAGGGTATGTATGTATTTGCCATATTAAAGATGTATTGATGAACCGTAGCCGTTGGATTAGACAGATCAACGGCTCAGATTCATTGAGCCTTAAAACAGCATCGTTTGATTTTAATGAAAGTGTGACATCGTCCGTTAGACCAATCAAATGAACGGCTCAGATTAAAGCTTCCAAACGCCATCGTTTTATTCATCAGTGGTCTGTGTTATGTGACCGTTGGATTAATTGTTTCAACGGCTCAGATCTCATGCAATTAAACGGGTTCGTTTTGGACTCCCTGGCTGACCTGGTGATCATTTTGGGCCTGGACAATTTTTGTTTTTGGGCTATTAATTATTCCGATTTTTAGCCCAAATATTATTGTTTTGTATTTTTGTATTGTATCTTGTATTTTCTTTTCTTTTGTATTTTTGTATATATTTTCTGATTTTATTAAATTGTTAAACTAATTAATTTCTAAAATTTATTTAATATCTATTTTATAGTAATTTTCAATTAAAACACTAAAAATGCTATTTTGATTTCCCTTTAATTTGTTTAAAAAATAATTAATACTAAAATTTTAAAATTAAACTCCTAATGCATATGCATATTTTTTGTATTTTTTAATATGAATGATTATACAACTAATTAACACAAAAATGCCAAAAATTAAAAAATCATTTTGTTTGGATTTTTAGGAATAATTTGCTTAGGGCAAAAATCACATGCTCACAGTCGGTCCCACGACAACGAAACAATATGTACTCATGCCAAGAAATCAAAGAACACCTTTTGTCAAAGCATCTCATACTCCAAAGGAAACTCAGCATTTTCGCCAAAATGATTCCTCCATAAAAACGTCCCGAATACTCGAAAACCGGCGTCAACGATTCGGCATCCCATGGCCTCAGGGTCGAAACTCCAAACTCATAATCCCTCTACGAGGCAGCGTGAAAATCATGAAAAACCTCCAAGTCCAAAAAGTGCCCCTAACACTCAAGGACTGGCATTGAAAACTCAAAAATTGCACGACCTCAGGCTTCGAACCTCGAAAATTATAAGCCCTCAATGAGGCAATACAGAGCTGACGGCTCTCGAGCTAAAACAACCTCGACGATTTGGAGACTGTCGCCAATCGCCATTCAGTAAAAACCCCGAGGCCATAAGACCCCGAGCGGGCAAACTCGATCCCGTAAGTGCTATATAAGGTAACAACAAAAATTGTAAAACCTCAAGTAAGGCATGAATCATACTTGTACCAAGTATCGACAAAACTGTAAGACCTCAAGCAAGGCATGAATCACACTTGTACCTAGTATCGACAAAACTGTAAGACCTCAAGCAAGGCATGAATCACACTCGTACAGAGTATCGACAAAACTGTAAGACCTCAAGCAAGGCGTGAATCATACTTGTACAAAGTATCAACAAAACTGTAAGACCTCAAAGGCATGAAAATTTTGTAAGACCTTACTACAGGCATAAACTCGATCCCGAAGTTTAGGCTATATATAAAACTTGTAAGATCACTAAAATGGCATGCCCTCGATATAGATACCTAAACTACTACACTCAGGACCAAAAATGGCTCCGGCCAAACACAACTGACTACAGTCATACGGCTGTACCAGCCCAACTAACGCAACTCGGGGACGCCCAACCGTCGTTACAAAATCATAGGCCATTACTTTGAATCTACTTCGATAAGAACCGGTTAAACAGGCTACCCTCGACATAGGCAAAAAAGTTTCGACCACGTCAGCTCCACATCATTGGCTTCGAGATACTCAGCCTCCGAGCCAAACCTTATGGGGTGCTTGATCATCGCCACCAAATGACTCGAAATCGAGGTTCTTCCTGAACCGACAATGGGTCAAACAAAAACTACTTCAAGAAAAGTCCTTAACGAGGGGAAAACAAAACCAATAAAAGGTCACTTCGACCCAAGGCGGAAGAGCCACTATCGCCAACCCACACAAATACAAAGCTTGAAGGTCAAATGAGCTCGAGTCATAACCCGACTCGAATATAGAACCCAAAATATTTAACTACATATGCCTTAGGGCAAAGCGTAAGAGCCATTGTCACCAGCTTACATTAAAAGGTCGCATCGGCCCTAAGAGTAAGAGCCATTGTCGCTAGATCTCACGAACATGAATACTTGAGGGTCGATTGAGCTCGAGTCATAACTCGATTCAGAGACAGAACCCAAAATAGTTCACTACATATGCCTCAGGGCAAAGCATAAGAGCCATTGTCTCCAGCCCACGCAAACATAAAAGCTTGAGGGTCAAATGGGCTCTAGTAGGAACCCGACTCAGAGACTAAACCCAAAATAGTTGAGCAAAAGCATAAGAGCTCAAACACCAGCTTGTAATAAAGGTCGCATCGACCGATCATGTAAGAGCCCTCGGGCCAACCTAACGATCCCCAGGGCCATATCACGAATCCAAGGATTCTTATCGACGTTGAAACTAGCTCACTCGGCAAGATTCAAGAAAAAAAGGGGAAGAGAAGAAATAAAGCCACAAGTTTTTCTTCTATACATATGCTAAAGAGCGCAACCTCCACTTACAGCATACTATGAAAGTGCTACATACAAAGAGGGAAACGAACAAAATCCTAATCCATCATCGAGTCTACATCCTTAATGGCTCCACCGAGGGTCGCATCCCGATGACTACGAGTCTTCCAGTGGCCCCTTATCAACGGTATCTTCCCTTTTTGGGACTCTACCATCATTTTTAGCACCGCCTGAGCCGCCTCTCGGCACACCTCCAAAATCCTGTCTTCGAGAGACCAACCGAGCATGTTCCACAGCTCGAGCTAATTTCGGACTAGCCTCCTCAGACACTCTCTCGACGCAAGCGCTTTCCGCAATAGCATCCTCTTTATCCAAGGATACAAGCGCCTTGGCTTCAGCTTTGATTCTAGATAGTGCAGCTACTAGCTCGGAATGGAGACCTCTGTACTTGTCACTACCTTTCTTCGCATCACTAAGAGGATGCCCGACTGAGATCACTTTCTCCTGGAGGGCATCCCTCTCGGAAGTTATCTCCCTCACATGTCGTTTAAGTTCGAAAATTTCGGCATCTCTGGCCCATAGCTCCTCCCTCAGCAAGGCACCTTCTTTCTCAAACTACACGAATCAAATCCAAGATGTTACAACACCAGGGATTTAACGAAAAATTCAGATAATGGTAAATGGGGGCTGAGTAACCTGCTCAGTAAGGTAGGCTTTCTCGTGCTCATGACGGGTTACCTCATCCTGATACCGGGTGAAAGTCTGGCTATAAAGTGCCTTGGCCTGAAGCCATGAAAAAAGATAAGTTAGAAAAACAAAGATTGGAGCAACCTAGAGTGGCGGACAGAGTTAGTAAACGTTACCCGCTCGCAAAACCTGCTCATCTCACCAAAGGCGAGTGAAGCATCAACCTCAGGAATTCCCTCGAGAATGATTGGCAGTCTCTCGAGCGCAACTCCGTCTTTGATTAGTGTCCCTACATCGGAGGGCTCTTCATGCAAGGAATCCTGCACTCCCTTAAGAGGTAGGATCGTCCTCTAAAGGGAATTGATCGTGACACAGCATTAGCAGGATCAACCGGGGCCACCCCTTAGACATCCAGGGTACTGGATCTGGGCCCCTCCGAATTGCCTGTCAAAGACATCTCAGCCCAAGGGGAATCTCGGCCACCAGCTAGCTCGGGGGCA
This sequence comes from Nicotiana glauca, assembly GCA_026770625.1. Classification (NCBI taxonomy): domain Eukaryota; kingdom Viridiplantae; phylum Streptophyta; class Magnoliopsida; order Solanales; family Solanaceae; genus Nicotiana; species Nicotiana glauca. Next base: position 11,857 of record MU683674.1, read on the forward strand.
GTACTTGATACTCTATCTGTTATCTCCTTGATATGAAGCTGGACCACAACTACATCAAGCTTCGGCTCAGAAGCCTCCGTCCCTATGGCCTAAGGATCGACCAAGTTTATACACTCCTTGGGGGCCATCGGGAAGCTACTTTCCCCCTCACCTTCAACTCGAGGGTTTCCCGTCATTTTCGAAGTCAGAGCTGCCTGGTCGGCCTTAGATTCTTCCACTTTTACCTTCTTGAATTTTGACAAACCGTCCGATGGATCCCTTTGCCTTTTCTTCCTTTCGCCAGGCACTAGGGCATCCCCCTCAATAGACACTACTCCCTCGTCAAAGGGACTTCCCCTAGACCTACACAAATGCAGAAGTTAGATACAAAGGAACGAGAACGCTGGTAACATCGATTTAGATTGAAGATTGCGGCTACAGCAGGGCTCGAAGCTTACCATGATCCTTGGCTTCCCACTGAGCTTGGGATAAATCGCACACACTCGCTCAGCATGTGGGCAAATCGAATATAAATGGCCGACCCAATCCTGGAGGTCCAGAACTGCACCAGGGTAGAACGCTACGCTGAAATAACAAGAGAAGTAAAATTAGATGCTTGAAGAAACATTATGAAAAAGAAGCAAAGGAGGACTAGATAACATAATTACTTATGCTCCACATTCCACCTCTTAGGGAACGACATCTTTTCCGCCGGGATCAGGTCAGAAGTTCTCTCTCGGACAAATCAGCTTACCCATCCCCTATTCTCGAGCTCCTCGGCATAGGAAAATAAAGACACCGAGGCTCGACAGCGGAGCTTGATTAGGCCCCCACGGAGGAGACGAGGGCTATACATCCTGATCAGGTGGTCGAGGGTGAAGGGCTTCTCCTCAGTCAAGTTTGTGTAATACCTAATCATATAAAAGACACGCCAGAACGAAGGATGACTTTGACCGAGCGTTACTTGATACCACCGGTAGTAGTCGAGAATCACGGGGTCGATCGGGGGCGAGGATGGCCCCACCGGCCCTAAGGTGAATGGATAGGTATGCACGCTCAGAAAGCCGGCTTTATATGTTATAATATCTTCTTCCCAAGTAGGGATATCTACAAGCACGGCATCCCCCCAGCAATAGTCAGCCCTCACTCTCCCGACATCCGTTACCGAGCTAATATACTGAGTCACGGGCTCACAATGCTCTAGCTTCGATGAAGGTCTCTCCACCTTGAAATTAGAAGTCATTGCAAGAGATCATAGGACGTATTCCTCAGCACTAGGAGGTGTGGACACTTCACCTTGAGATAAAAGCTAAGAGGATGAGACCGTAATCCCCTGAGAAGCAGAGGCGGAAGTTTCGCCATTCTTAGAAAATTCCAGAAGAAGAAGAAGAGTTGCGTTCCTGGAAAAAATAAAAGAAAAGGAGGAGCAAACCTTTTCTGGGGTTCAGGAATACAATGGGTTATGGAAAATAAGAAGGGAAGTATTTATAGAAGCTCCACATGCGCATTGAAAAAGCCAAGAGACAGCCAACTGCCATAGTCAATGCGGAGATCCTTTGGGGCTGCGTGTGTATCGTATCTTGGCATCTTGTGACTGATGTCGTTAAGGGTGTACCGAAGGAGGAAGAAATTCAAGGTCGTTTGTTAACTTTCACTCTAAGAAACGTGGAGAATTTCTGTGTACGGAAAAACCGGGGGGTCCAATTTCCCGTCATTAGGGTGCCCTGCGAACGTGCTTCTCGAGGTTTGAGATCGAGGTCGAGACTCACCTTCGAGGGCTGTCGGGTTTCAACCTTGGGGCAGTGCTTACCAATGGCTATATTAGGAAAGAGGGGAGTTCCCAAGGAATGCATCCAGGGCCGATAAATCTGTCAGGCTATTCTAAAGCGGTTGGTCTGAACCTACATCATGGCATTAACTAGCTGTCCCATCCCTACTTCTTTGTCATTAATATATTTTATACTGTGATAGGATTCCCCTCCTATATAAAGGGGGTCCTTGACACTTTGTAGTGGGGTGGTTCCAATTGTTCACATCAAATATACAATAACTCTCTCTCTTTTCTCTCTAACATATCTCGATATTGTTGCTTTTATTTATAACTTTCATACTTGTTCTTCATTTATTGCTTATCATTGGTCATAAAGAGCCTTTGCTAATTATTTTATAACTACTAGCCCTTCCCCGATTACCCTTAATAGCTCGAGTCTCAGCCCAGGAATAGACCTCGAGGCCCCATACCGGTCAGTCCAAGGCCCCGATTGGCTAGCTCATCGGTTTGACTGCAACTCTATTTTAGCTTGCATTTCGTCTCTAAACTTCATACATATATCATCATCTTCTTAAACAACTAGCATAGAAATGGATCATGTATTTTTAGAGTCTCATCAACAAATTTAATTGTTATTACCATTTTCACAGTAAACATACGTACATTGCTAATATATATTTTCATATACTGAGCTTACTTATTGTTTTATAGATTGCTGATGGACTGACGACCCCTTCTACCAATCCTACCATCCCTACTGACGATCATGCTGCAGCGCATTCTCATATAAAAAGGCGATGTGATGAGGATGATCCTGATAGTGTACCCGCGCGGGAAGGGATACGCCTCAGGCTAGCGACTGCATTGAAGCACACAGGCTATGGGACACATTGATTTTCTTTTTTTGTATTTTATGTAAATAATAACAAAAAAAAATTATGCTTACATAATATGCGCATTATGTTTTTATTACCCTGTTGCTTCTTTATTTTAACACTGAAACACAACATAGAAATGTAACATAACTTAAATTCAGTACAACTAATGAAAAGACATGACACGGAAAACATAAAGATAAAGTATTACACTCAACACATACATGTAATTGTTTAGTCACGACCGCCTAGTATTCTTTGCTCCAACCACTTAAATTTTTCTTCCAGCTTATTTTTTTCTTCCTCCACCTTTTTGAGTTTCTCCTTCAACTCTGCAACTTCTCGTTTGTATTCTCGTTCATAGGCCCACTATTTTTTGGTTAATTTATGAAGATACTGCAAAGAATCTTTGTAGTATTCCTGCTGACAAGGTTCATCAATTCATACCTCAAAATGCAAACAGGTTCGTCGGGAACCCTATAAAACTTGTTCATACACATCCAGTAGCAGCGTCCAACTTCACCATCATCCCAACAGTCTTTCATCATGCATTTTTTTGCCGCACTCGCACCTTGGTGCATAAAAGGGTTCAGACATTTGTTAAAGCGTAAAAAAGGAAACCTTGCTTTTATGGAAATATTTGCCATTTGTTATTGTTAAGCGCAGAAAATAAATAGAATGCGCCCGTTATTTATAGGTAAGGCAACACAGAAAACGTAGTACTTAACTGCGCTATATATATTCACGCAAAACGTAGTATTTAATCGCGATATGCTTGGCGTGTTAAAGATTCTTTCTGATACAAAACTGCTTTTTTGCAGTCAGTCAGCTTTTCAGAACGAATAGACAACACACAAAATGTAGTATTTAACCGTGCTATATATAGCGTGTTAAATATTTTTTTCTGAAACGAAATAGCTTTTTCGCAGTCGGGCAGCTTTTCAGAACGACAAGACAATACATATAATGTAGTATTCAACCGCGCTATATATATTCACACATAACGTAATATTTAACCGCGTTATGCTATGTGTGTTAAAGATTCTGTCGGATACAAGGCGGGCAGCTGTTTTAGTTCGACAAGACAACACACATAACGTAGTTTTTAACCGTACTATATATATACACATAACGTAGTATTTAACCGCATTATGCTATGTGCGTCCCTATATATATAGTCACATACTCAAAACATAAAATGCACTCACATACTCAAACCCTAAAGACAGAAAACACACTCACATACCCAAACCCTAAACTATGGATGCCTCTTCCTCTACCAAACGAGCCCTATCTTACTCTTCTACTAGCTGTGATGCCCTATCTTACTCTTCTACTAGCAGTGATAATGAAAATAGAAACCTCCAAGATTTGATGTGGTTATGACTGATTCATGCGTCGACGACAACGATCTGGTAAATTATTATGTCCATTAAACTTCGTTTTTTAAACATCAAATACTTTTGTTTCTTATACCTTAACTCCAGAATATATATACACATCAGTATTGTATATCTTTATTCAATTTCATATTTTCGAAACTTAATAGTAATGATTTTTTTTTTAAAATTATATTCCAAGAAAAATCTGCAAACATCTTCCTCCAACATTAGAACAAGCGTTTCTTCACCATCGTGGCAAAGAGTGGTATGTAAATATGAGCGTTGGTGATCAAAGAAGGTTCAAGGTAGGCTGGAGACTTTTTGTATTGGAGAATTTTATCCGGTGAGGTTTCGTCGTCAAATTTACGTTGGTTGATGTTTCACTACTGCCTATTATCTTCAATGTTCAAGTGAAGGGAGACAAATATCCTATTTGTACTAATCTGTTTTTTGCTTTCTACTAGGATGTGTTTGTGTTGATTTATCCTTTTGTTATCTTTTATTTTCATGTATGTTGCTTTAGTTATGGTTGTTGTGCTTTTTTCTCTTGTGTTGACTTTTTATGTTGGTCTTCTTTACTAATACCAATAAGTTGAATGTTGGAACTATCATATCGTCATCCCAATTCAAAAGGTCATATTCCAACCGCGCTATATATATTAACACAAAATGTAGTATTTAACCGCGCTATATATGGCGTGTTATAGATTCTTTCTGAAACGAAATAGCTTTTTCGCAGTCGGGAAGCTTTTCAAAATGACAAGACAACACACAAAATGCAGTATCTAACCGCGCTATATATATTCACTTATTTATCAAACATCTTCCTCCTCTGATAGTGTAGTTTTCTAATAATTTTAGAGTGAAACTCGAAAGTGAACGTTAATATTTCTATATTTTTTAATCCAATACTATTTTTGATTAAATGAACGGGAGGGAGAAATTCATTAATTTACTCAACTGAAAATAGTTAAATATCAATAAGATGTAACAAGGCTATGGAACATAATTTTATTTGATACATCTTGCAACATAAACAAGTACAGACACTTATTACAAAAAAACATTACAAAAACAAAACACTAGGTGTATCCTTGATAGTTGGGTACATTAGACGAACTTGCACTAGGAGCTGGATTACCACCGCCACCCAGACCAACTGAAGGACATTTATGACAATCGTGTCTGTTTGCGAGCATATGCCACATTTACACGCATAAACGGTATCACCAACATCCATATGGTTCTGTATACGTGGTCTTTTCACTTGTAGCTTATGCAAATAGTCCTTGTTACACAACATTTTAAATGGTTTCGGCGGCCAAGAATGCCTAGCACCCACTGGCTGCAACTGCCCACTATATGTGTTACGTATGCAGAAACATTGTATTGCCTATCAACATAGTTCGTTGCCCCTAAACCTATTTGGTGAAAGCACTTCATGGCATGTGAGCACGGCATGTGGTAGATGGTCAATTTCCCACATGAGCACAACCTGCTAGCTTCAATACGGTGTGTAGATTATTCCCTCGGTGTCCGCGGATAGCGGTGCAAACTTCAAAAACACCCCGGTCGTGATCATACTATAAATATGAACGCCAATCTGCTCGCCTGTATTTCTCAAATCTTTTCATCGGTATTGGCATAAATTCAACACCCCCATCCGTCAATTCCAATGCAGCTCTATGCCTTTCAACAAACCTCTCCGCCATCTGTTTGAATGTCATCCGTACCATGGCAGTGACAGGCAATCCACGTGCATACTTCAATAACCCGTTGAATGACTCCAACACATTTGTAGTCAGGGCTCCCCATCGTCTGCCACCATGAGCATGCAATGTCCACTTGTGAAGCATATGTCCCATTAGCCAATTATAGGCTCTTTCATCTAACTTCCGGATCGCTTCCATGCGCCTCCTGAAGTTGCACTACTGGTGCTCAGTTGTAGCCATCCACATTAAATCATGCAATTCCTTGGTGGGATATTTCTTCTGGAAAATGGCCTTCAGGTGCCTCACACAGTAACGGTGGTATGCATAGGGTTCCTACCATTCAGGAAAATGTCATACAGAACTTAAAATACCACTATACCGATCAGATATTAGACAAATACCTGAACGCTATTTGACAACGTGCTGCTTCAAGTGGTTCAAGAATAGCATCCATGTCTTTTTGCATTGGCACAAATGGCAAAAGCTAGTGGAAATATTTGTCCATTGGCATCTACTGCAACGATGATCAACAGCTTAATATCATACTTTCCATAGATATGAGTACCGTGTATGGAAATTACTAGACAAAACCATTATTAGCTAGTTTAAATGCTTAGAACATGTATCTGAATATATATTCCAGTATTCCTGGACTCCGCTCATGCTTCCATTAAACAACAGTCCAGGGTTAAGGTGTTTCAGTGCGGCCATGTACCTGGGTAGAGATGAAAATGACTTATCCTAGTCACCACAAATAATTTCAAATACACGTTTGCACCCGAGATATGCCTTTCTTTTGGTTAGAGTACACCCATATTCCTGGTGGATGGATGTAATACACTCTTTGATCTTGTACCAAATGGACACTTCCAAGTGTGGAATCAAGACAAGAGAAATCAAGTCAACATCCAAGTTGAAGTGATTCTCATTGAATGTGTCCATTTCATATTTGTGGGTGCTAATATATTTACCCACTTTCCACAACCCTGTTTCCTTCTTCCTCGCACGCAGCATCCAGTTACAACCCATAAAGTGTCTACGGAACATGACATTGTGTACCTTCGGAGTTGACTCACATACTATCATCTCACGACACTCTCTTACGTTTTACATTTTACATGCCCTGGATAGGCGAGCTTTATTGGGAAAATACATGCCCTTTGCCAGCACCGTTGGTCTAGACTCATCCCACATTGTTGACCGAATTTCATCAAGATCCCTTGTGAGGGCATCCACATCCAGCATACTTGGCAAATTATCAAGGTAGGGAATATTCCTTAAATGAAATGGCACGTGGAAATCGTACACTCTTGGTCTAATGGGAGGTGGATGATCATGCTCCCTCGTCAGCTCAGGTTCGACATTCACTTCCTCCTCATCATCACCCTCGTCAGGGAAGGGTGTGTCATCTCCAGACTCATCGGCATTTTTGTCACAATCACTATTATCTTCCTAACTCTGCGCATCTGCCAAATCACGAGTAAATACTTCGTCTACGGGCGATTGAGAGAGGTCAGGACCATCAAGTTGCTCGTTTTCACTGCACAAAAAGAACAAAATGATAAGCTACTCAAATTGATAAATACTTTATATATAGCTATATCTCTTCACTTACAAGTCGTACTGTGTTGACATTCCATGATGGACATTTTCCTCTTGGTGATGACTCCCGGATGGACCACCATGATCCAACACGCCAAAACTATGCATATTCCAACTAGACGTGAGGTCATACCTTGTAAAATTCATATCCGGATGGTAACCCCTGTGGAATATATGAGTGTTAATACAAATTCAATTCAATAAAAAAAACATCGTAACAGAAAGAAAAATTGAAGTTTACCAGTCGTCTTGTGGATTATGTAAAGTAGGAGAGAAATTATTTCCTTGCTCCTCGCTCCTCGCTCCTCGCTCCTCGCTCCTCGTTCGCCCACGGAGATAAGTTTAGAACCGGCCAAACTCTTTCAGCCGACACCTGTTGGGCTAAAACTGCTCAAGAATAACCACCCGATGATTGAGGGTTATCTCTGCTTTGCGCAATTTCATTATTGCAAACGTCTTCAGCCTTGACGTACATTTCCAACAATTTTATCACAATAAATTACTTGTATTCATTCGAAATCCCCAAAAAATCTCTCAGAGTTTCATTGTCTTCGATGTTAAACTCAGAGTAACAAGCAAACCCCTGCGGAGTCACAGAATACATATATCTTTTGGTTATTTTAAGATTCACCGAACATTTGCTCAATCTAATTTTATTGCATAACAACGATACCATTATATCGTACTGCATTGTAAGTGGCAAATTAACATGACTCTGTGGAGATAAACTATAGCTTACTGAGTTATTCGCCACAACAACCTCCCCCCCCCCCCCACCAATATAATTAAACCCTTACTTGTCGCTCTTCATACATTATGAACAAAGCTTGAGAATTTAACAACAAGAAAAATTTATTACGAAGTTGGAGTATTTCTGAATGATAATTCTCAAAACCCTTAACGCCTTTATATAAGGCAATGCCCAATCTGGGGGGTCAAATTTTTGGAAGTAAAATGCGGTTTAAAAGGGCGTTTTACATATTTGAATTATTGTTATGTCAGCTAAGTGCAGAAGAATTATTGGCGGGCCCACTTAACATGTAAAACGCGGTTCATTACAGAGCTTTATGCAAAACACTGTAGTGAACCGCGTTTTATATACTGGTTTTTTCAGCTTCCTTTAAATCGCGGTTTATTACCGCATTTTATATAGAAACGTAACTTCTTTTTTTACACTTAAAAACGTATTTTGAGTCAAAATGAAACACATTTCAAAAGCAAATCATTAGTCACTAACATAAACAATTATGAAGGGATTTTTACCTTCTTATATACTATTTGAAACCTTATTACCCTCTTTACTCAAGTTTCAATTTAATTACATGATCATATACAATTTACTAATTATATACAAATATGTTTTAAATGAGTATCATTTTATATTAGAAATTGAATAAGGAATATCAGATATTTCCTTATCCCTTTATACTTGCCTATTTTCTCTCTCCGTCTCTCTCTCTCTCTCTCTCTCTTGCAAAGCCTGAAGATTCACTTCTCTTTAGTTGGTCATATGTCTTTCTATCTCTCTCTCTTGCAAAGCCTGAAGACTCATAAGGAATTTTAGTTTATGATTTGAAAAGACGAATGCTCAAGGAAGTTAATTGCAAAGCTTGAAGATTCACTTCACTTTAGTTGGGCTATAACATATGCGGAGACTTCAATCTCTCCTAATTCTCGGTAGGATTATAAGTTTTGAAGGTGTTTGACTCTCTACCATTGATATCTATTAAAAAGCTTTGAAGTTTTGAAATCGAATTTGGATTTTCAAAAATAATTATTTGTTTGGATTAGGTGTTGTTGCAAACAATTGGAAATATTGTTTGGAGTTTACATCTCAATTTTGATGGTGTTTTGGAGAAGATTAGACTTTATTTGGCTGAATTTCATATTGAAACAAGAAGAAGAAGAATACCACAGACATACAATATACTTACGAAATTGTAGTAAATTTGTATTATAATTGTACGTAAATCATATTTTGTTGTAGTTATATATTTTTTTTATTTGAATGTTGTATGAAAGTTGAAAAATAGTTGTATAATGTATAAATCATTGTATAAAATTTTTATTTAAGTTATCAACACTTTCTTCTCACATAAATTTGTTGATATGTATAAAAATTGTATTAAGAGGATAAGTACCCAAAACTAGCCTGTCGTGATGGCGCCTAATGTGGTACTAGGCAAGCCAACATTTACGAATTTACTCAAAGACTTTTAATAGAAAAATAGATTTAAAGCAATTTTAAATAGTAAAACCTCTCATAAACTGATAGAAAATCCAAAACACAATGCGGAAAATCCCAAATCGGGGTGTCACAAAGTACATGTGCATCTAAATATCACATGTCTGGAATACACTGTCTGTCACGACCCCAACCCCGATCGTGATGGCACCCAACACATTGCTAGGCAAGCCCGACCAATTATCAATCACAACCCCTCTTTTATAGGGTTCATTAACAACTAACAGGGTTTAAGTACCAATTTAACATAAATAGAAGTCTAAAAGAGTAGATAAAATGTGCGGAAATCATAATAACATCACTACATAGCCCACCGATCCGGTGTCACAAGCCAAGAGCCTCTATCACAAGTCTTTAAACAGCCTAATACAGAGATAGTCTAAGAATACTGAAAGTAAAGAAGATAGAAGGAGAAATCAGGTCTGCGGACGCCATGCAGCTACCTCGATGACTCCGATAAATGATGAATAGCAAGAAAGCTCTCTCTATGCCTCGGGAACACCTGGATCTGCACGCAAGGTGTAGGGAGTAATGTGAGTACTCCGACCCAGTGAGTAATAATCATAAATAATGGCTGACAGTAAGAAATCACGTAAAGGCACTAAGCAATTCTATATCAAGCAGTAAATCAACTCAAAGCAGCAAAAATAGTGAATAAGTCAAGTGAAATATCCTTAGATCAGGTAAGACCGGTAGTTTATCAGGTATTTAACAAGTATAATTTTGTTCCTTATACACAGTAACCATATATCTCTCACAATAACCAATAATCAAAATAAATGTTGTGGCGTGCAGCCCGATCCGTACATCGCTGTGGCGCATAGCCCGATCCATATAAATAGTCGACTGCGCTCACTGGGGGTGTGCAGACTCCGGGATGGGCTCCTACAGCCCAAGCGCTATATTGCTGCGGCGTGCAACCCGATCCATATAAACATTTGCTGCGACGTGCAGCCCAATCCATATAAGTATTTGCTACGGCGTGCAGCCCGATCCATAATATATATAATATCCTCACTGTTGGGTTCTCGACCCCTCTCAGTCATTTTACTCACAGCCTCTCGGACACATTAATATAAGGTAGGGATCTCAGCCCACATATTTCCCTCACTTAGGATTAGCATTGATATAAATGGTTCACATTGTTTAAACAAATAGAAACATGACTGAGTATGTGATTTTTAATAAGTAAAGTGAGGAAAATCAGTCATAATGCCCCTAAGGGGTCTACAAGTCGGCACAAGGCCCCAAACATGACAGCTAGGCCAAATCATAATGATAATAATTAAATCTCAGTTAAAAATATGGTGAAATCATCAATCGGGATGGACCAAGTCACAATCCCCAGTAGTAATGGACCCCACGCTCATCATACAACGTGTGTCTCACCTCAACATAGCACTACGTTGAGAAAATCTGAGGTTTCAAACCCTCAGGACACCATTTACAATCATTACTCACCTCAAACCGGCCAAAGCTCTAGCTCTCTATGCCCTTGCCTCTCAAATCGGCCTCCTCGCGCGTCGAATCTGACCAAAACCAGAGCGAATACGTCACAATATGCTAAGGGAACAAAGCCCAAGCAAAAACAATCAAAAATATAACAAAATCTCGAAATTAGCAAAACTCAAGCCCCGGTACCACTTCTCGAATCTCAGAAAATTTCACATCAACGGGTTCCTTATCTAGCCACGAGTCCATACATATCAAAAACTCTCAAATTCGACCTCAAATGGCCCTTCAAATCCCAATTTAAAATTTCAAAATCCCAAGCCCTAGTTCTTCCCTTTTTAGCTAAATTTCCATGAATTTCTAGGTTAATTTCACAATATAATTACGTTTTTGGTTCATAAAACTTACCTGCAATCAATCGTCTTCAATTTCTCCCAAGAGCTCTCAAAATACCCAACAATGGAGAAAAAATGACTTAGGCTCACGGATAAAATGTTTAAAAACCCTTCTACCCAGCTGCTGAACTTCCTTCTATGCCATCGCAGCCCCAGGATCGCGATCACGAAGAGCAATATTTCAAGACCTCCAAAATGACCTATGCGATCGCAACAGCCATCAGGCGATCGCGATGCTTGATTTCCCAGATCTATGCGAATGCGGCCCCACTGATACAAACGCGAAGAGCAATAACCTGGCCTGCCAAAGATCCCTCTATGCGATCGCGAGGGACCTCATGTGATTGTAGAGACCAAGATTTTCTGCAACTGCTGCTGCAAATTTTCTGCAATCTTCAAAGTCTCAAAACTTCCCGATAGCTATCCGAAATCACCTCGAGGCCCCTGGAACCTCAACCAAAAGCACCAACACATCCTAAAACCTCATTAAAATTTGTTCCAATCATCAAAACACCTCAAACAACACTAAATCTATCAATTCACATCGAATTCAAGCCTAAGTTCTTCTAAAACTTCCGAAACACACATTTGATCAAAAACCAAACAAAATCACCTCCGAATGACCTAAAATTTTACACAAACTTCCCAAATCACATAACGAAGCTACAACAACTCTCGGAATTCCATTCCGACCCTTGGATCAAAATCTCACCTAACAACCAAAAATTGCCAAAATACTAGCTTCGCCAATTCACGCCTAATTCTACACCGGACCTCCAAAACCACTTCCGACCACACTCCTAAGTCACAAATCATCCCCCGAAGCTAACAGACTCATCGGAAATCACATCCGAGCACTCTAACGCATAAGTCAACATCCAGTTGACTTTTCCAATCTAAGCCTTCCTTAAAGAGACTAGGTGTCTCATTTCCTACAAAAACCACTCCAAACCAACTTAATCACACAAGACACGGATAACGAAACATATAGAAGCAAAAATGGCACAAAATGGAGCGATAACTCATGAGACGACGGGCCGGGTCGTCATATCCTCCCCAACTTAAACAAATGCTTATCCTCGAGCAAGTCAAGAAACATACCCGAAGCCTCAAATAAGTGAGGGTATCTGCTTCGCATCTCAGTCTCCCAGATAGCCTCCTCAACGAGCCAACCTCTCCACTGCACCTTCACTGAAGCAACATCTTTCAACCTCAACTTTCGAACCTGACGCTCCAAAATGGCTGCAGGTCAAATCACCCTCCAGCTGAACCGCACTGAAATCCAGAACATGGTACGGGTCTCCAATATACTTTCAGAGCATAGAAATATGAAAAACTGGATGCACGCTCGACAAGCTGGGTGGCAAGGCAAGCTTATAAGCCACCTCCCCAATCCTCCGAAGTACCTCAAAAGGCCCAATGAACCGCAGACTCAATTTCCCCTTCTTTCCGAATCTCATAACACCATTTGTGGGTGAAACCTTCAACAAGACCTTCTCACCAACCATGTAGGATACATCTCGAACCTTCCTGTCTGCATAACTCTTCTGTCTCAACTGCGCTGTACGGAGTCTCTTCTGAATTACCTTTGCTTTATCTAAAGCATCCTGAACCATATTTGTCCTCAATAGCCTAGCCTCACCGGGATCGAACCAACCAACTAGAGATCTACACTGCCTCCCATACAAAGCCTCATACGGTGCCATCTGAATACTCGACTGGTAGTTGTTGTTGTAGGCAAACTATGCAAGTGGTAGAAACCGATCCTATGACCCTCCGAAGTCAATAACACAGACGCGTAGCATATCCTCTAATATCTGAATAGTGCGCTCGGACTGCCCGTCCGTCTGAGGGTGAAAGGTTGTGCTCAACTGTACCTCAGTACCCAACTCTTGTTGAACAGACTGCCAAAACTGAGAAGTAAACTAAGTGCCTCAATCTGATATGATGGAAACTGGGACACCATGCAACCGAACGATCTCTCGAATGTAAATCTCCGACAGGCGCTCTGTAGAATAAGTAGTACAAACAGGAATGAAGTGCACGGACTTGGTCAGCCTGTCTACAATCACCTAAATAGCATCGAACTTCTTCAAAGTCCGTGGGAGTCCGGTAACAAAATCCATAGTGATATTCTCCCACTTCCACTCGGGAATAACCATCTATTGATGCAAGCCACCCGGTCTCTGATGCTCATATTTCACCTGCTGACAATTGAGACACCAGGCTACAAACTCCACAATATCTTTCTTCATCCTCCGCCACCAATAGTGCTGTCTAAGATCCTGATACATCTTCATGGCACCTGGATGAATGGAATACCGCGAGCTGTGGGCCTCCTCCAATATCAACTCCCGAAGCCCATCCACATTGGGCATGCAAATACGGCCCTGATTCCTCAACACACCATCATTTCCAATGGTCACATCTTTGGCATCATCATGCTGAACCCTGTCCTTAAGGACAAGCAAATGTGGATTATCATATTGGCGCTCTCTGATGCGACCACACAAAGAAGATCGAGAAACCATACAAGCCAACACCCGACTGGGCTCTGAAATATCTAGACTCATAAACCAATTAGCCAAGGCCTGAACATCAACTGCAAAGGGTCTCTCCCCAACTGGAATATATGCCAAACTCCCCATACTCACTGCCTTCCGGCTCAATGCATCGGCCACTACGTTGGCCTTCCCTAGATGATACAGAATAGTAATATCATAATCCTTAAGCAACTCTAGCCATCTCCGCTGCCTCAAATTAAGATCCTTTTGCTTGAACAAATGCTGAAGACTGCGATGATCAGTGAATACCTCACAATATACGCCATACAAGTAGTGCCTCCAAACCTTTAATGCATGAACTATGGCACCCAACTCCAAATCATGAACAGAGTAGTTCTTCTCATGTGGCTTCAACGGTCGAGAAGCATAAGCAATAACTCTACCCTCCTGCATAAATACACAACCAATCCCGACTCTCGAAGCATCACAATATACGGTATATAAATCTGAAGTTGATGGTAATACCAATATTGGAGCTGTGGTCAAAGCTGTCTTGAGCTTCTGGAAGCTCGTCTCACACTCGTCCGACCATACAAATGGAGCACCCTTCTAAGTCAACTTGGTAAAGGGCAATGCAATGGATGAAAATCCCTAAACAAACCAGTGATAATAGCCTGCCAACCCAAGAAAGCTACGAATCTCGGTGGCTGAGGACGATCTAGGCCAACTCTGAACTACCTTTATCTTCTTTGGATCAACTTGAATACCCTCGCTGGACACCACCTGTCCTAAGAAAGCCACTGAACTGATCCAAAACTCACACTTGGAGAACTTTGCATAAAGCCTCTCATCCCTCAATCTCTGCAATACAACTCGTAAATGCTCCGTGTGCTCCTCCTGACTACGCGAGTACACCAGAATATCATCAATGAAAACAATAACGAACGAATCCAGATAAGGCCGAAATACACTATTCATCAAATACATGAACGCTGCTGGGGCATTGATCAGCCCGAAAGACATGACAAGAAACTCATAGTGACCATATCTAGTCCTAAAAGCAGTCTTAAGAATATTTGAATCCCTGATCTTCAACTGGTGATAACCCGAACAGAGATGAATCTTGGAAAACACCCTCGCTCCCTGAAGCTGGTCAAACAAATCATCAATGTGAGGTAGAGGATACTTGTTCTTAATTGTTACCTTGTTAAATTGCTTATAATCGATGCACATTCTCATTGTGTCATCCTTCTTCTTCACAAAAAGTACTGGCGCACCCCACGGTGACACACTAGGCCAAATGAACCCCTTATCTAGGAGTTCCTAAAGTTGATCCTTCAATTCTTTCAACTCTGTTGGTGCCATGCGATATGATAGAATAGAAATGGCCGAGTGCCCGGCACCAGGTCAATACTAAAATCAATATCCCTGTCCAGTGGCATGCTCGGCAGGTCTGCAGGAAATACATCAGAGAAGTCCCTCACAACTGGGACAGAATCAATACTGGGAGCCTCAGCTCCAACATCCCTCACAAAGGCATGGTACGAGAGACAACCCTTCCAACCATACACTCGGCCTTCAAGAAAGAGATCACTCTACTCGGAACATAATCAGTCACACCACGCCACTTGATCTGTGGTACACCCAGCATAGCCAAAGTGACTATATTAGCATGACAGTCTAGAATAGCATGACACAGAGATAACCAATCCATGCCCAAAATAACATCAAAGCCCACCATGCTCAATAGCAATAGATCAACTCGGGTCTCCAGACCCCCAATAGTCACAACACATCACCGGTACACACGGTCCACAACAACAGTGTCGCCCACCGGGGTAGACACATGAACAGGAAAAGGAAGAAACTCCCGGGGTGCACCCAAATAATGAGCAAAATATGAGGACACATAAGAATAGGTGGAACCTGGATCAAATAATACGGAGGCATTGTTGATAACCAATTTTTTTTACTCAAAATGCTTTCAAAATAACATATATATGCATATATAAGCATGCCCAAGTGTTTTAGTATTTTTTCAATTTTTAAAATCAATTTATTATCCATTTTTAGCAGTACAAAATCAATAATTATTCCCAAAATTATTAATTTTTGGTGAATAATTTATTTTAATCCCATATTTATACAAAAATATAGTTAATGTAATTTTTATAAATTTATTTGGTATTTTTAAAGCTAAATTGCATATAATTACAATTTTAGCCTATTTAAACATTTAATAGTATTTTATAACTATAAAATTGGTTCTGATATTTTTGTTTAATATTTATGTATTATTAACTAATCCCATACTTTTAATTTGTTTTCAAAATTATTTTTATTATTTTTTGTAAAATAAAAAAGGAAAAAATTTGTTATTTAATATATAGCCCCAATTTCTTTCAATTATAGCCAAAATCGACCCTCCAATTGACCCAATCTTAACCCCTAATTAAATGACCCAATTTCATTTTAACCCAACCCCTTGACCCAATTTATAAACCCGCCCAACTTCTCTTTTAATCCTGGCCGTTGATCATTTTGATCAACGACCATGATCCGTTCTTTCCTTTTTAATTCCCATACCCCCCCCCCAACGCTAATTCACTCTATCAGATGTACCGCCTTTGAACTCTTTTCACCTCCCAGATCCTCTCTAGCCCTCCGAAACCCTAACCCTATTCCAGCGATCTCCGTCTCACTTCCACTGGAATCCATGGCACCTCTGGCCATAGATGGCCTGTGCTCCCTCTCCCTCACCATCAGCTTGAGTTACTCGAAGTTTGGAGGGCTGAATTCCATGGTTTCCTTTAGATCTGTCTCAGATCTGCAAGATCTATGGCCTCTACGGCCATTTTCTAGCATGTTCAAGGCAATATGAGTCTCTTCGACTCAGGATCTGACTTTCCTCAAAACCTTTTCATTCTAGGGTCTTCTTTGCCATTTTTAAGCCTTCGAAGGTTTCATACTCGTTCATTTCTTTAAGATTTGTGACATGCTTGGTCCTTGCTTGACGTTTTAAGTGTTTTTCCCAAATTTTCTTTCTCAAAACCGTTCAAATCCAATTTTTAGGTTTTCTGGAAAAAGCTCCTTTAAAATAAGTGTGTTTATACTCGCTTGTTGATTTATTAATATGCTCAACTTTGTTTTCTTATTCCGATTTTACAAGATCTTTTGTTGTTCCTTGTTCATATGTTAACTAGGTTGTTTGTCCTTTACTCTTTGCTGTGTGTTCGTGCTCTTTGATTTTTTTTCACTTTACTGAGTTTTGTTTCACTAATTTTCAAACCGAAACCTTATTTTTTACTTTATAAAGAACACTACTATTCCGACCTTTCCTTAATTACTCACTATGTATTTGGTCTTGTTAATGCACTATGTGGTTTCCTTGCCTTAATCCAAACTTATTAAACTGATTTTTCTCCTTATTTCATCTCAATTAGCCGTTTGACCTAGACCCCCTAATTAAAGGAGTTTAGTTGTCTTGATTGATACTAATTGATAGGTTTCTATGTTTGTGCACTCTTTTCCTAGCTTACTTGTTTTTAAAACTATATAAGGACCTAGTCCTCCCTCTTTATATCATCAGTCAACTCTCCAGTAATCAAAAACACAAAAACACTCACTGAAATACATGAGCAAAAAACACTTCTACCTACTTTCCATCCTGCAATACTGTTTGGAATTCTGCTTTGCATGAGATTTTGGAACTGTTGTTTGCAACTTGGCTCTTTTAAGGCTACTTTTGCTTGCAAATTTTCTCTGAAACTGGTATATCTTTTATTTAAATCTTCTGCCTCACCCCTACGTGTTTACTTTACAACTTCAGACTTCTTGTTTACTTTACTACTCATGTTCTGCAATTTGTGTTAAATATTTCCCTTCTTTGCTTCTGTTTCTGTTATGAATCCCCTACCCCTATTCTTTTCTATGTGCTGAGTTAAGCTTTTGGTCTGACAGTATTCTAATTGTTGCTCAGGTCATAGCTTGATCCACAATGGATCCTAACTCTCAATGTTTAGCTAGTAGGTTGGTCAAGGGTGTGCCAGCATCCTAATTTCCGGGCATGACCACCAGCCTGCCATGTCTCTCCCTGATACCCTTCCCCTATGCACTTACACTTACTCTTAGACTTTAAGTTCTGCCCCTCTCTTATGAGCCTTGCTTTGGGACCTTGAGTTCCCACTGAACTTGGTTATCTGAGGGTTGGCATTTTGACACTGCACTATGTTCTTAATTCTGCTATGTTTTGGGGTGTAAGCACTGCCCGGAGCCCTTTGAGACACTTGGGAACTTTGACACACCCCAACTATGAGAATTTCTTTTGGAAATCTGATCCTAGAAGTTGGTTCATCTCATATTGCCGGAATCTGAGTCTAAATTAGGCTGTTTGGATGTAGTTGGAACTTCTGATGTTATTTTACCTTTCTTTTCCGATTCATTCAAGTTGTAATAACTTTGTAATAAATATTAGGGATGGATAGTGAAAAGGGATGGGGAATGAATGCATGCAAAGGGTAGAAAACTTGCTTATATGTCCTTTATAATTTCTGCATTTCCGCACTTAGAAAACCTGCCTATAAGTTAATCTCTGCATTTCTGCATGTAGAAAACCTGCCTATATGCCATTCACAATTTCTGTACTTCTGCATTTAGAAAACATGCTTATAAGTTTTCTACGCTTCTGCACTTCTTCATTCCGCATTTTAGAGATCATGCCAATAGGTTCTGCATATAAAATCATGCCTTGAGTTTTTCTGCATATACACACCATTAGGCAAAGAATCTTAGGCTTAATAATATCCAATTCATTCTAGATATCATGTCTGTAGGACTCTTGCATTTATACAACTGTTTTAAAACCAATGACACTTAGAGATCATGCCTATATGAGCAAATTAACTGAATCAGTTGGCGTTTTGAATCTAGAATTAGTCATAAATCTGCAGATCTTTGTTGATAAAACCAGCAAACTTTTTCCTTAAAATCAATACGCTCTATTAGATGTCATGCCTACAGATCTCACCTAGGCAAACTAATAGGTAATTAAGTAACTATGTCAGTCTTTGATAACTACATCCAGACAAGGCTAATTCGGAATCCTCATCTGAGAAATATGTGATGAATCATCCTATCCTACGCCTTAATTAATTAAAGACCTAACCAGTATCTGAAGTCATGCTATGTATTTGCATTTAAGTGAGGAGGCATGTCTGAGGCCTAATTGTTGTTTGTCTCCCCTATTTGACTATATGTTTTGATTGTCGCCTAGATTTTTATCCTTTCTTGAACTTCTGAAAATCCCAATTCCCTTCCCTTTTGGACTAGTAGTTCCAATGCCTCTGGAACTGATAGGATCGGGACAGGTAATAGCATGCAATAAGCAGTGATACTATTCCGCGCTTTAATACCTTAACGGGGTGGGAACGGGTAGACATGGAGATGATAACGTGATAACACCATGCGTACGATTGGCTATCAGTGTTGTGTGGATGATCCATGTATTTTACCAACCTAGGACCCCCTTCCTTTATGTAATTATTTTTTAGATTAACAATTTTCAGTTCTTTAAAATTCTGCATTTTGTTTCTGTCATTAAAATTTCCCCTTTAATTTTTGCATTGTCCTCTTCTTCTAAATAAAATTATCTGCTCACCCACTTCTATATCTGATTGTTTATATTCATTATTTTGTCCCTTTTTCTGCATTTAGACATTCTATCAAATAACTAGGAAGTCACCTAGTCCCTAATTTCAGCATGTTTAGTAACCATTAAACATACCTACTTGCAATCTTTATGTGAAATTGTCTTGTATGCTTATTTGCTTTAAAGTCACAATTGTAGCATGGCCGGGAACCACACTAGTGGATCTTGAGGGGTGCCTAACACCTTCCCCTCGAGATAATTTCTAGCCCTTACTTGAACTCTGGTTTTCCAACTCAAACCCTTCTTAGTGTCCTAATGCACTTAATCTTTAGGTGGCGTCTCTTCAAACTCCAAAATCCAATTCCCAAAAAGGAAAAGAATTGTCCGCCCAAATGTCGTAAACCCGATTTCTCCTTTTAAAGAGAAAACGGAGACATGCCTAATGTTCACAATTAACATACAAAATCTAACCTAATAATTAAACCTAAGAAAAATGAGAAGAAATTAAGAAGTTATACTACTGGGAAATGAACAAAATTTAAATTAACACTTAAGTAATGATCAATGTGAGAAAATGTTACCAGGAGTATGAAGATTTACCTATTGATGGAAGCACAAGGGCACGCTCAGATGAACAGTAAAATTTTGGGCTCAGGAGATCGATTTTGCAAAAAGTTTTAACTGAAGCCCTAGTGCCCTATTTATAGAAAAGACTGTGGGACCCATCACCTACCTACCAGCGCGGTCGCACACAATGGATGCGGACCGCGCTGGATTTTTATCCTTTGCATTGAACTGAGCTTCCCACGCGGACCGCACTGTTTTGTTACGTGGCCGCGTGGGAAACTTCAGAGAACATGATATTTGGGTCCTCCCAGCGCGGACGGCACAAAAGTGCTATGCGGACCGCGCTGGAAACTTCAGAGACTCACACTTCATTCCACCAGCCAACGTGTACCGCACTGTTTTGTAGCGCGGCCGCGTTGGCCAACTTCAGCGACCTGACATTTTTTTGCTTCTGTTCTGCACCAGTTCAACATTATCCCTATAACATCTCACAAACCATTAGCTCAAAAATCCTAGTATACAAAAAAAAATCAAAGAAATAGAAAAAGACATGGGTTGACTCCCAAGAAGCGCCTGATTTAACATCGCGGCACAACACATGTTACATCATATCACTTTAAATGAATGAGTGCCACCACGTGACTGTCATCAATCTTTCCCAAATAGTGCTTGACACGATGCCCATTGACCCGGAATATTTCACCATTCTTGTTTTTGAGATCAAGAGCACCAAAAGGAGTCACAAATACCACTTCAAAAGGACCACTCCATTTAGATTTGAGCTTCCCCGGAAATAACCTTAACCGGGAATTGAAAAGAAGAACTATGTCGCCCACCTTGAATTCTTTACCCCGAGCATACTTGTCGAGAAGGTACTTCATCTTGTCCTTATACAAGGACGAGCTGGAATAGGAATGAAATCTAAACTCATCAAGTTAATTCAATTGCTCCACTCGGAGGTTGGCTGCAACATCCCATTCCAAGATCAACTTTCTCAACGCCCACACAGCCTTGTGTTCTAATTCCACCGGAAGATGGCAAGCCTTACATACAACAACCGATATGGAGACATACCAATCAGAGTCTTGTAAGCTGTCTGATAAGCCCAATGAGCATCATCAAATTTCTTCGACCAATCGGTCCTATTAGCATTTACCGTTTTGGAGAAAATACTCTTTATTTCCCGATTTGAGACTTCCACTTGACCGCTAGCTTGTGGATGATAGGGGGTGGTCACTTTGTGGTTAACTCCATATTTAGCAAGCAATGAGTCGAAAGCCTTCTTGCAAAAATGGGACCCCCCATCACTAATGATATCACGAGGGGTTCCAAACCTAGTGAAGATACTCTTTTTCAAGAATGCCATGACACTTCGTGCTTCATTATTGGGAAGAGCCACGGCTTCAACCCACTTTGAAACATAGTCCACCGCCGCAAGAATATACATGTTCCCACAAGAGCTCACGAACGGGCCCATGAAATCAATGCCCCAAACATAAAAAATATCCACCTCGAGAATTGTATTGAGAGGCATCTCATCCCTTTTTGAAATCCCGTTGGCTCTTTGGCATGCATCACATCTCTTCACCAAGTCGCTAGCATCTTGAAACAACATCGGCCAATAGAAGCCGCAACTCAAAACCTTTGACGCCGTCCTCACTCCCCCATGATGGCCACCATAGAGAGAAGAGTGAAAAGCCTCCAATATGTTCATTTGTTCACTTTTCGGTACACATCTTCTTATCACCCCGTCCGTACAAATTTTAAACAAATACGGATCATCCCAATAAAAATCCAAGCTATCCCGCTTGAGTTTCTTCCTTTGGTTGGAAGAGAGCTCACACGGGACATTGCTAGTTACAATGAAGTTGGCAATGTTCGCGAACCAAGGTATGTCACTCATAGAAATGGAAAGAAGATGCTCGTCGGGAAAGTATCATTTATCTCAACACCATTGCTTGGTCTCCCCTCTTCCTCTAGCCGGGAAAAATGGTCTGCAACTTGATTCTCGCTTCCCTTCCTATCCACAATCTCTAGATCAAATTCGTGAAGGAGTAGCACCCATCTCATTAACCTTGCTTTCGAATCCTTCTTTGTCATCAAATACCGGAGGGCTGCATGGTCCGTGTGTATGATCACCTTCGCCCATATAAGATAAGGACAAAATTTCTTCATCGCAAACACAATATCCTATAGCTTCTTTTCCGTCACCGTGTAGTTTCTTTGGGCCTCATTCATCATTTTGCTAGCATAATACACAGGATGGAACATTTTGTTGATTCTTTGGCCTAGCACCGTACCTACCGCCATATGACTCGCATCGCACATAAGTTCAAAAGGAAATTCCCAATTAGGTGCGGTGATGATAGGAGTTGTGGTCAAATTGTGTTTTAATAGCTCAAAAGACACCATGCACCTCTCATCAAAGACAAACTTGACATGCTTTTCCAACAATTTACAAAGCGGGTTCACAACTTTCGAGAAGTCTTTAATGAATCGCCGGTAGAACTCGGCGTGACCAAGAAAACTCCTCACCCTTTTGACAGAATTAGGGGGAGGGAGCCTTGAGATGACCTTAATTTTTGCCTTATCACCTTCAATTACATGTTTTGAGATTTTGTGACCCGACACAATACCCTCTTGCACCATAAAGTGACATTTCTCCCAGTTGAGTACAAGATTGGTTTCTTCACATCTTTTTAACACCTTATCCAAGTTCACTAGGCATTCCTCAATTGAGTCCCCCACCACGCTGAAATCGTCCATGAAGACCTCCAAGATATCCTTCACCATGTTGGTAAAAATTGACATCATACACATTTGGAAGGTCGTCGGGGCATTACAAAGTCCAAATGGCATTCTCGAGAAAGCGAATGTGCCATACGGACATGTAAAGGTTGTCTTCTCCTGATCCTCCGGGGCAATGAGAATTTGATTGTACCCCGAGTAGCCATCTAGAAAACAATAAAAAGCCCGGCCCGCAAGACGATCGAGGATTTGGTCCAAGAATGGTAGAGGGAAATGATATTTTCTCGTGACCTTGTTGAGCTTTCTATAGTCCATACACACTCTCCAACCCATAACCGTCCGAGTAGGAATCAACTCATTGTTGGCATTAGTGACGACCGTCATTCCACCCTTGTTTGGCACACATTGGACCGGAGAGGTCCATGAACTATCTGAGATTGGGTAAACCACACCGGCGTCCAACCAATTGATAACCTCTTTCTTTACCACCTCTTGCATAGCTTCATTTAATCTTTTTTTATGTTTAATAGACGGCCTTGCATCCTCCCCCAAAATTATCTTGTGTATGCAAAAATCGGGGCTTATACCCTGAATATTCGCCAATGTCCATCCAATCGCCCTCTTGCGCTTTTGTAGAACCGCTAAAGTGGCATCAACCTGCATGTTAGTCCAGCAAGATGAAAGAATAATAGGCAAAGTGAAGTTAGGGCTGAAGTATTCATACCTGAGGTGAGGAGGAAGTGGTTTCAACTCCAATACTGGCGGCTCCTCAATAGATGGCTTGGTTGAGGGAATTTTGCAATTTTCAAGATCCAAGGATAACTTCCTAGGCTCATAAGAATATGAGCCCATACCATGCAAAGTGTTTACACATTCAATTCTCTTGGCATCATCATTAGCATCCATGTTCAAAAGAACAACTTCAAGTGGATCTTTAATATTAATCATTGCGCTTGTGTCATCCACTATCACCGCCGTGACAATGTTAATAAACGAGCACACCTCAGTGCTATTTGGTTTCCTCATAGACTTGAACATATGGAACACCACCTTTTCATCACCAACACGGAAGGTCAACTCTCCCACCTCGACATCGACCAAAGCCTTCCCCGTAGCTAGGAAAGGTCTTCCAAGGATAATTGGGACTTTGAAGTCTACCTCACAATCTAGTATCACGAAGTCGGCCGGCAAGATGAATTTATCAACACAAACAAGGACATCATCGATTATACCCAAAGTCCACTTCATTGACCTATCCGCCATTTGAAGCCTCATTGAAGTCGGGTGCGGTTATCCGATTCCCAAAGTCTTGAAGATCGAATATGGCATTAAGTTTATACTCGCCCCCAAGTCACAAAGAGCTTTTTCCAAGTCGGCACTTCCAATGGTACACGGGATAGTGAATGCGCCGGGGTCCTCAAGTTTTGGAGCCATAGAATGTACAATTGTGCTCACTTGATGGGTTATCTTGATTGTCTCACACTCCATTAATCTCTTTTTTGTAACCAAATCCTTCATGAACTTTGCGTACCATGGAATTTGCTCGAGTGCCTCCACCAAAGGCACCCCAAACTCTTCATCATCTCAATGAATTTCTTGAATTGGTTGTCACCCTTTTGCTTGGCCAACTGTTGAGGATAGGGTGGAGGAGGCCGAGGCAAGGGTGCCTTGGCTTTGGGTACCGCCGGCTCGGGCATATCAATCACGTGTTCCCTATACGGGTTCACGACCTCTTGTGTCTCCTCCTCAACCTCATGAATATCAATCCGCACATCATTTCTCACACTTGGTTCAACCACGTCTTCAACCCTAAAGGCATATCATCATCACGCAACTCATCTTCATCAACCATAACTTGGTTTCCTCTCGAGGCATGCACATCACCGCCTCTTCCACTTCGCGTTGTCACTGCCATCACATGATTGTTTTGCCCACCCTTAGGGTTTACTACCGTGTCACTTGGTATAGCACCCTTTGGGTGAGTATTTAGAGATTGAGAAATTTGACCAAGTTGCACCTCCAAGTTACGGATGGAAGTGTTGTGTGAAGCCAATTGAGCATCGGAGTCTTGGTTCTTCTTCATCATTTGCTCAAACATAACTTCAATTCTCCCAAATTCATTTCCCGAAGAACTAGACCCTTGAGATTGAAACGGTGGCGGGTTGTTCGGTTATTGAAACATTGTAGGCCTTTGAAAGCCTTTCCCCCGATTAACTTGACCACCATTGTTGTTCCACCCACCTTGACCATTATTGTTGTTTCAATTGTTGTTGTTGTTTCCGTTACAATTTCCACCATTGTTACCTTGATTCCCCCAATTGTAGTTTTGGTTATTCCCATTCCAATTTCCACCACTTTGTTGTTGATTATTGTTATTCCAATTTCCGCCTCCTTGTTGACTGCCCCAATTTCCTTGGGATCGCCATTGTTGATTTCCCTGGTTTCCTTTATTTCCTTGGTAGTTGCTAACATATTTACAATCTTCACTTTGCTCATCATAGCACTCGTTTGAATAACCACCACCATCATCATAGTTATCACAGTTTCCTTGAGGTTGTTACCCTCTTTGTCTTCTTTTCATCATATTCACTCCTTCCATGGCATTGACTTGGCGCGGGTTTTGAACTTGTTGCAATTGCGCCTTCGCCAATTTGTTCATTGTTGTTGTGAGTACGGCAATGTCTTAGCCATTATCATGCAACTCCTTATGCAAATGTATGACATTAGGATCACCTTGAGGAATGTTTGCCCAGCTTTGCCACGCCAAAAAAGTATTGGCCATTTCATCTAACACACCACAAGGTTCATTGTACGGGAGCTTAATAAAACTTCCACCCGCCAATTGGTTCACAATATATTGGTTGGTTGTGTTAATTCCCCTATAGAATGTTTGTTGGATCATCACATCATTCATATCATTATTTGGACATTCTTAAACCATAGTTCTAAATCTCTCCCATATTTCGTGCAAAGGTTCCGTTGGCTCTTGTTTGAAAGCCAAAATTTCATCATGGAGCGTCGCCATGTGACTTGGAGAAAAGAACTTGGCAATGAAATTGTCTGCCAATTCATCCCACGTTGTGATGGAATGATTTGGAAGCCTTTCTAACCAATCCAATACTCTACCTCGAAGAGAGAACGGGAAAAGCCTCAGTCTCAAAGCATCATCTGACTCGTTTGTTTGTTTACTCCCCCAGCAAGTATCTATGAACCCCTTCAAGTGTTTGTATGTATTTTGGTCGGCGGCTCCCGTAAAATACCCTCTCTATTCGAGCAAAGTCAACATAACATTGGTGATTTGAAAATTCCCCGCCCGGATTCGGGGAGGAACTATGGCACTTGCCTAACCCTAGTTTGGAAGGACTCTTGGAGCTACTCATGGTGGAGGCGGAGGAGGGTCTGGTACGTTATCATTTGCATTGTCATTTGCAATAGCATTTTGTCCTCTCCTTGGAGCCTGAGGTAATACATCTTCTAGTTCAAGGTCCTCAACCTCCTCCCCCGCGACCACGTTGCCAAGAGGGTTATTTCCGTTTAGAGCCATGTGTACCTGATGGATCGACACAATTAAAGTTAGTAAAAAGAAGGAAAGAGAAGCAAAACGCAAAATTAGCTACACAGATAGTCAATACCGTAAGCTCCCCGGAAACGGCGCCAAAAAGTGATCGCAGCAAACTCAACCTTACACAATGGTAGAAAGAGCGGGCGCTAAAACTTTTACCCGAATAGTGGTATCGGGGTCGATTTTCCACAGGAAGCTTGAAATGTAGTTGCGTATTTGTCTAGACTAGGAATGCGTTTGTGCTTCTAATTGCACTTCTAACATTTTTGGATTTTCTTTTATCAACTACTATTATCAACTAAGGATTAAAACTAAATTATGCTAAAGAGATATTTTCTAAGTTGTAATTAAGATAGAGAAAGGCACTAGGGTCATGGTATCACCTAGGTGGTTAACTAACGGGTAGAACCTACTAATAATAGATTGACATGTTTGGGATCAATGTTATAATCGTTGCACAATTGTACCCACTCTCACACCTCTCGATAGAGAGAGCGATTTTGCCTAATTGACTCTCTCGAGACCAATTAGGTAGGCCAATTAGACCAAGCATCTAGGGTTCAAATAGGGTGATTACTCTTTCAAGATTTAACCCGTTAATTGGGACTACCATTTCTCACGTGTCCATCCGAATTCCTTGTTGGGTCAATTTTGGGGTCATAGACTCAAGAAGAGTCAAAACCCACTAAGCTAGAATCAATGTTTGCAAACACCAATCCTTAATTAAAGCATAAAATAAACCCAAATAACAAACACCCAATATCAATCTATCATTAAAAAGCAACACCCATCAATTACCCGCACTAGGGTTAAGCCACAACCCTAGCTAATGGGTTTAGCTAGACATAATTAAAGAAGAAATAGAAGAAGAAACACCCATATTAATTAATTGCTGATGTTAAACTACAATAATCTATGATGAAATAAAGCTAAAAATGCCCAAAATAGGCTAAAACATATGTCTCACGAGCGTAGTAGCTATCTGATGTTCCAAACATGACCTAAAAATTGTAAAATGTCCTATTTATACCGGGCTGGAAAAATTGGACAAAAATACCCCTACGGGGTCAGCGCGGACGCGTAGGCTCTTGGACTTGTAACTATCTCTTCTCTGAAGTTGGGAGCGTGGACCGCGCAAGAAGGTAGCGCGGCCGTGCTGGATGAAGGGCGCGGACCGCGTATAAATGGAGCGCGGCCGCGTGGCAGGACTTGGGCTAAAACATCATCTCTCTGAATCTCATCCACGCGGACGAGAAAAAAAAACTCCTCTTTCTAAAAGATTACACCAAGGATGGATTTTGAAACCCTTTTAATCATGCTAGTGATTCACCACTGATTTCTTACGATTGAACCCTTTTTACCCTACTAGCTATTTATTTTTTATCCTTTTGACTTTCAAACTGATATCTTATTTTTTACTTTATAAAGAACACTACTATTCTGACTTTTCCTTAATTACTCACTATGTATTTGGTCTTGTTTATGCACCATGTGGTTTCCTTGCCTTAATCCAGCCTTATTAAACTAATTTTTCTCCTTATTTCATCTCAATTAGCCGTTTGACCTGGACCCTCAATTAAAGGAGTCTAGTTGTCTTGATTGATACTAATTGATGGGTTTTTATCTTTGTCCACTCTTTGCCTGCCTTACTTGTTTTCAAAACTATATAAGGACCTAGTCCTCCCTCTTTCTATCATCAGTCAACTCTCCAGTAATCAAAAACACAAAAACACTCACTGAAATACATGAGCAAAAAACACTTCTACCTACTTTCCTTCCTGCAATATTGTTTGGAATTCTGCTTTGCTTGAGATTTTGGAACTGCTGTTTGTAACTTGGCTCTTTCAAGGCTACTTTTGCTTGCTTATTTTCTCTAAAACCGGTATGTCTTTTATTTAAATCTTCTTCCTCACCCCCTACGTGTTTACTTTACAACTTCAGACTTATTGTTTACTTTACTGCTCATTTTTTGCAATTTGTGTTAAATATTTCCCTTTTTTGCTTCTGTTTCTGTAATGAATCCCCTACCCTATATTCCTTTCTATGTGCTGAGTTAAGCTTTTGGTCTGACAGTATTCTAATTACTGCTCAGGCCATAGCTTGATCGATAATGGATCCTAACTCTCAATGTTTGGCTAGCAAGCTGGTCAGGGGTGTGCCAGCATCCCAATTGCTGGGCATGACCACCATCCTGCCATGTCTCTCTCTAATTCCCTTCCCCTATGCACTTACACTTATTCGTAGACTCAAGTTCTGCCCCTCTCTTATGAGCCTTGCTTTGGGACCTTGAGTTCCCTATGAACTTAGACATCTGAGGACTGACATTTCCACACTGCACTATATTCTTAATTCTGCAATGTTTTGGGGTGTAAGAACTGCCTAGAGCCCTTTGAGACTCTTGGGAACTTTTACACACCCCAACTATGATAAAGTCTTTTGGAAATCTAATCCTGGAAGTTGGTTCATCTCATATTGCCGGACTCTGAGTCTAAATTAGGTTCTTTGGATGTTGCTGGAACTTCTGATGTAATTTTACCTTTCTTTTCTGATTCATTCAAGTTGTAATAACTATTGGGGATTGACAGTGAAAAGGGATGGGGAATGAATGCATGCAAAGGGTAGAAAACTTGCCTATAGGTCCTTTATAATTTCTGCATTTCTGCACTTTGAAAACCTGCCTATAAGTAATTTGTAATCTCTGCATTTCTGCATGTAGAAAACCTGCCTATAGGTCATTCACAATTTTTGTACTTCTGCATTTAGAAAACATGCCTATAAGTTTTCTACGCTTCTGCACTTTTGCATTTTTTGCATTTTAGAGATCATGCCAATAGGTTCTGCATATAAAATCATGCCTTAAGTTTTTCGGCATATACACACCATTAGGCAAACAATCTTAGGTTAATAATAGCCAATTCATTCTATATATCATGTCTGTAGGACTCCTGCATTTATACAACTATTTTAAAACCAATGACACTTAGAGATCATGCCTATATAAGCAAATTAACTGAATCAGTTTGCGTTTTGAATCTAAAATCATTCATAAGTCTGCAAATCTTTGTTGATAAACCATCAAAGTTTTTCCTTAAAATCAATACGCTCTATTAGATGTCATGCCTATATATCTCACCTAGACAAACTATTAGGTAATTAAGTAACTGTTTCAGTCTTTGATAACTACATCCAGACAAGGCTAATTCGGACTTCTCATCTGAGAAATATGTGATGAATCAGCCTATTCTACGCCTTAATTAATTAAAGACCTAACTAGTATCTGAAGTCATGCTATGTATTTGCAATTAAGTGAGGAGGCCTGTCTGAGCCCTAATTGTTGTTTGTCTCCCCTATTTGACTATATGTTTTGATTGTCGCCTAGATTTTTATCCTTACTTGAACTTCTGAAAATCCCAATTCCCTTCCCTTTAGGACTAGTAGTTCCAATGCCTCCAAAACTGATAGGATCGGGACGGGTAATATCATGCAATAAGCAACGATACTATTCTGTGCTTTATACCTTAACGGGGTGGGAAAGGGTAGACATGGAGATGATAATCACGCGATAACACCATGCGTACAATTGGCTACCGGTGTTTTGTGGATGATCCATGTATTTTACAAACCTAGGACCCCCTTCCTTTATGTAATTATATTTTAGATTAACAATTTTTAGTTCTTTAAAATTTTGCATTTTGTTTCAGTCATTAAAATTTCCCCTTTAATTTTTGCACTGTCCTCTTCTTCTAAATAAAATTTTCTGCTCACCCACTTCTGTATGTAATTGTTTATATTCATTATTTGGTCCCTTTTTCTGCATTTAGACATTCTTTCAAATAACTAGGAAATCACCTAGTCCCTAATTTCAGCATATTTAATAATCATTAAACATACCTACTTGCAGTCTTTATATGAAATTTTCTTGTATGCTTATTTGCTTTAAAGTCACAATTGTAGCATGGCCGAGAACCACACTAGTGGATCTTGATGGGTGCCTAACACATTTCCCTCGAGATAATTTCTAGCCCTTACCCGAACTTTGGTTTTCCAACTCAAACCCTTCTTATTGTCCTAATGCACTTAATCATTAGGTGGAGACTCTTCAAAATCCAAAACCCAATTGCCAAAAGGGAAAAGAGTTGTCCGCCCAAATATCGTAAACCCGATTTTGCCTTTTAAAGAGAAAAAGGGGGCATCGACAGGCATCCCTGTGGCAGACTGAAACAATACCTGTAATGACAACATCTGAAGCAATGGCATCTGTCCAGCCTGGAATAGCATAAAAACGAGTCGGGCCACCGCCTGATTGACCTCCCCCTCTAGGGCGACCCTTGGCTGCCTGATCTCCACCCCTAGCCGATTGGGCGGGTGGTGAAGTAACTAGAGCAGAAGTTGAGGGATGACCCCTCCGCTGATGCTGACCATCAAGGAGTCGAAGACACTGCCTCCTCATATGACCAAACTCTCCACACTCATAATAACTACCCAGTGCTAGAGATGGGGACTGAAGGGAACCCCTCGCACTTGAGTGACTAGCATGGGCACTCGGTGCAGAAGAAGCCTGAGCTGATGGGGCACGAGATGAACTCTGAGCTGGGAGGGGGCTGAGTGAAGACTGGCCCTGCTAAGACCTATGATGACCATGACCTGAAGATGCCCCACAATACTCTGGATGGGCCGACTGAGCAGGCCTGAAAGAACAACCTCTACCATGCTGGAACTAGCCCCTCGAAGCCACACCACTGTAACTGCCTGATCTATGAGGACTTTTGGCCTCCCTCTCCTCTCGCTCCCGACGGCAAACTGACTCGATCTCACGAGCGATATCCACTACATCCTCGAACGTAGCACCCAATACTCTCTCTCTCTCTAGTCATCAAAATACGGAGATGGCAATTAAGGCCATCCAAGAATCTCCTGATCCTCTCACGAACTAACGGAATTATCCAGGTGGCATGACGAGCCAACTACGAAAACCTCATCTCATATTGGGTCGCGGTCATATCTCCCTGCGTCAACCACTCAAACTGCCTATGCAGCTCCTCTCTGTGGGACTGTGGTACATACTTCTCCAAGAAGAAAGTGGAGAACTATTGCCAAGAAAGGGACGTTGCACCAACCAGCCTATGCCTCTCATACGCCTCCCACCACATGAAGGCAGCCCCAGTAAACTGAAAGGTGATAAATGCCACACCACTAGACTCAAGAATCCATGTTGTACGGAACATCCGCTGACACCTGTCAAGAAAACGCTGGGCATCCTCGCCCTCAGCGCCACTGAATGTCGGAGGCTGGAGTCTACCAAACCTCTCAAGATGACGCTGCTCATCCTTCGGCATAACTGAAACCCTGAACTCCTGCATTGGTGCAACCAGCTAAGATGGAGGTGCCTCTAGAGTCTGTAGTCCCTGCTCTACCTGCTCAGGTATGCGAGCAGCGGGGGTCTGGTTGCCTCCCCCAGCCTGCGAAGTAGCTGCTACTGTGGTGGCTGAAATTGCCCGAGCCAGGCCATTGCAAACTATCACGATCTGTGTCAAGGTCTACTGTAGACCTGGAGTCACGATGGGCACAGCTGGTGCCTGAACTAGTGCTGCTGGAGTCTGATCCGGAGCTGGGGCAGCAGGTGGATCAACAGATGCTGCCCTTGCTACTCTGCCTCTGCCACGACCACGACCGCGTCCACGGCCTCTGATGGCCTTAGTGGGTGGCACTGGTGGTCGTCCACCTCGTCCGGTAGCTCGTGTCCTCACTATCTATGAGAGAATAGAATAATAGAAGTTTAGTTCTCGGTTCAACAAAGTCGCACGATAAGAATTTCAAGGATAAGAAGTTTTTCCTAAAGGTTCTGCAGCCTCTCGAAGATAAACATAGACGTCTCCGTACCGATCCGCGAGACTCTACTAAACCGGCTCAAGACTTGCGAGACCAAGGTAACCTAGGATTTGATACCAACTTGTCACGACCCCAACCCCGGTCGTGATGGCGCCCAACACATTGCTAGGCAAGCCCGACCAATTATCAATCACAACCCCTCTTTTATAGGGTTCATTAACAACTAATAGGGTTTAAGTACCAATTTAACATAAATAGAAGTCTGAAATAGTAGATAAAATGTGCGGAAATCATAATAACATCACTACATAGCCCATCGATCTGGTATCACAATCCAAGAGCCTCTATCACAAGTCTTTAAATAGCCTAATACAGGGATAGTCTAAGAATACTAAAAGTAAAGAAGATAGAAGGAGAAATCGGGTCTGCGGACGCCATGCAGCTACCTCGAAGACTCCGGTGAATGATGAACAGCATGAAAGCTCTCTCTATACCTCGGGAACACCTGGATCTGCACGTAAGGTGCAGGGAGTAATGTGAGTACTCTGACCCAATGAGTAATAATCATAAATAATGGCTGACAGTAAGAAATCATGTAAAGGCACTAAGCAGTTCTATATCAAGTAGTAAATCAACTCAAAGCAGCAAAAATTGTGAATAAGTCAAGTGAAATATCCTTAGATCAGGTAAGACAGGTAGTTTATCAGGTATTTAACAAGTATAATGTCGTTCCTCATACACAGTAACCATATATCTCTCACAATAACCAATAATCAAAATAACCGTTGCGGCGTGCAGCCCGTTCCATACATCGTTGTGGCGCACAGCCCGATCCATATAAATAGTCGACTGCGCTCACTAGGGGTGTGCAGACTCCGGGAGGGGATCCTACAGCCCAAGCGCTATATTGTTGAGGCGCGCATCCCAATCCACATAAACATTTGCTATGACGTGTAGCCCGATCCATATAAGTATTTGTTGCGGCGTGCAGCCCGATCCATAATATATATAATATACTCACTGTTGGGTTCTCAACTCCTCTCAGTCATTTTACTCACAGCCTCTCGGGCACATTAATATAAGGTAGGGATCTTAGCCCACATATTTCCCTCATTTATGATAAGCATTGATATAACCGGTTCACATTGTTTAAACGAATAAAAACATGACTGAGGATGTGATTTTTAATAAGTAAAGTGAGGAAAATCAGTCATAATGCCCCTAAGGGTTCTACAAGTCGGCACAAGGCCCCAAACATGGCAACTAGCCCAATTCATAATGATAATAATTAAATCTCAGTCAAAAATACGGTGAAATCATCAATCGGGATGGACCAAGTCACAATCCCCAGTAGTAATGGACCCCACACTCATCATACAGCGTGTGTCTCACCTCAACATAGCGCTACATTGGGCAAATTTGGGGTTTCAAACCCTCAGGACATCATTTACAATCATTACTCACCTCAAACCGGCCAAAGCTCTAGCTCGCTATGCCCTTGCCTCTCAAATCGGCCTCCTAACGCGTCGAATCTAACCAAAACCAGAGCGAATACGTCACAATATGCTAAGGGAACAAACCCCAAGCAAAAATAATCAAAAATATAACAAAATCTCGAAATTAGCAAAACCGGAGCCCCGAGCCCACTTCTCGAATCCCAGAAATTTTCACATAAACGGGTTCCTTATCTAGCCACGAGTCCATACATATCAAAAACTCTCAAATACGACCTCAAATGGCCCTTCAAATCCCAATTTGAAATTTCAAAATCATAAGCCTAGTTCTTCCCTTTTTGGCTAAATTTCCATGAATTTCTAGGTTAATCATCACAATATAATCACATTTTTGGTTCATAAAACTTACCTCCAATCAATCCTCTTCGAATCCCTCTTCAATTTCTCCCTAGAGCTCTAAAAATACCCAACAATGGAGGAAAAATGACTTAGGCTCACGGATGAAATTTTTTAAAACCCTTCTGCCCAGCTGCTGAACTTCCTTCTATGCGACCCCAGCACAAGGATCACGATCGCGAAGAGCAATATTTCAAGACCTCCAAAATGACCTATGCGATCGCAACAGCCATCACGCGATCGCGATGCTTGATTTCCCAGAGCTATGCGAACGCGGCCGCACTAATGCGAACACGAAGAGCAATAACCTGGCCTGCCAAAGATCCCTTTACGCGATCGCGAGGGACCTCATGCGATCGCAGAGACCAAAATTGTCTGCAACTGCTGCTGCAAATTTTCTGCAATCTTCATAGTCTCAAAACTTCCCGATAGCCATCCGAAATCACCCCGAGGCCCCCGGGACCTCAACCAAAAGCACCAACACATCCTAAAACCTCATTTAAACTTTTTCCATTCATCAAAACACCTCAAACAACACTAAATCTATCAATTCACATCAAATTCAAGCCCAAGTTCTTCTAAAACGTCTGAAACAGACATTTGATCAAAAACCCAAACAAATCACCTCTGAATGACCTGAAATTTTACACACACATCCCAAATCACATAACGAAACTACAAAAACTCTTGGAATTTCATTCTGACCCTCGGATCAAAATCTCACCTACCAACCGAAAATTGCCAAAATACTAACTTCGCCAATTCAAGCCTAATTCTACACTGGACCTCCAAAACCACGTTCGACCACACTCCTAAGTCACAAATCATCCCCCGAAGCTAACCAAATCATCGAAAATCACATCCGAGCCCTCTAACGCATAGTCAACATCCGGTTGACTTTTTCAAACTAAGCCTTCCTTAAAGAGACTAGGTGTCTCACTTCTTACCAAAACCACTCCAAACCAACTTGATCACATAAGAAACGGATAACGAAGCATATAGAAGTAGAAATGGGGGAAAACAGAGCGGTAACTCATGAAACGACGGGCCGGGTGGTCACACTGTCTATGATAGTCTGAAACAAAATATAATAAACAGAAAGATAGTGAAGGAGAAACAATATCTGTGAACGCCAGGAAGCTACCTCGAAATCTCCAAAATAGATCAACTGCACAGAGTTACAATACCCACCATGGACGAAAAAACTTGGATCTTCAAGGAAGTCAGGGTGTAGTGTGAGTACAACCAACTCAGTAAGTAACAAGCCTAAATAAAGAGCTGAAGGTAATGCCAAGCTACACAGTTATAGTTCGATTTCAGTAGTCTCGGCATAGGAAAGTAGTCCTGCTTTCAAATCTGACAATTTAAGTCAAATCAGTTAATTCATGTCAAATTCAAGTAATACAGGATGTAATATCTTTCAGAAATTTCAAGTCAGTGATATATGGCAGCTAAGTACGAACTAATGAAATCAAATGCATCCTCTCAGAGAAATATTCACTCAGTCCTTCCATTCACTCAAACCTCATAATCACTCATTCCTCACAATCACTCATTCCTCTCAATCACTCGGCACTCGCCATTCGACATTCGACACTCACACTCAGTAGGTACCTGTGCTCATTAGAGGTATGTCAGAATCTGGAGGGGCTCCTTCAGCCCAAACGCTATATCAAGCCAATCATGGTATAAATCAATGAAGCATATTGCGGTGTGCAACCCGATCCCACAAATATCCTCACAATCAGGCCCTTGGCCTCACTTAGTCCTCAACCTCTCCAATCTCTCGGGCTCTCAAAAATTATGAAAATCAGCCCAAATATCAATGATATGATAGATCAACAAGGAATAAAGAGAGTGAGATATAATATGCAAGTAAAACTGAGACTAAGTACAAACAACAATTAGAAGGTAATTCAACATGTAACACAACCTCTATGGGTCCCAACAGTACCAACATATAGCCTAAACATGATTGCTAACATGATTTGCAGTCAAATTTCTATAACACATGGAGAGCATAAAGCTAACAACAAGTTATTCAACTTCACAATTTCATGGAATGAACCAAGTCATAATTCCTATGGTACATGCACACATGTGCATCACCTCCAAACCAGTCACAAAACACATAATACGAGGTTTCATACCCTCAGAACCATATTTAGAATTGTAACTTACCTAAATTCGAGCAAATCTCTACTCCAACACACCTTTGCCTCGCAAATAGGCCTACAAATGTCCCAAATCTAGCCACAAACAGTACAATACAATCAATACGGGCTAAGGAATCAATTTCACTAAAAATACAAAGTTATTAATAGAAATCTGAAATCTACTCAAAGCCAACCCCGGGTCTATGTCTCAAAATCCGACAAAAGTCACAAACCCGAAAGCCCATTCAACCATAGTCTAACCATACCAAATTTATCAAAATTCGACACCAAATCGTCACCTTAATCCCCCAAATCAACTCTCCAAATTGCTAGCCTCAAACCTCCAAATTACACCTCAAAAATACACAAACTAGGTGGGAAAATCAATGGTGAAATATAATTATTGAATAAATTTAACCACAAGTGACTTACCTCAAGAATCCCATTGAAATTCCTCCCAAAAATCTCTAAAACCCGAGCTCAAAATGTTAGATGTGATGAAAATCTCGAAACCATCATTTTGAAATAGTCCGCCCAGTAATATTGCTTCTACAGCCAACTTAGCTGCTTCTGCGGCTTCGCAGGAGTGGCTCGATGCCCGCTTCTACGGTTTCCTCTGCTCCTGTGGCCCAACCATCTACTCCTGCGAACTCACTTCTACGAGCCAACAACCGCTTCTGTGGACCTAGCTAACCTCTCTACTTCTGCTTCTGTGCTTACTTCGTCGTATCTGCGGCCATGCAGGTGCAGCAAATCCTTCGCACCTGCGACCACTACTCACACCTCGCCCAAGGCCGATTTTGCACTCCATTCCTCGCTTCTGCGAGCTCGCACCTGCGATGAAAATTCCGCAAGTGCGATTACACCAATAGATGTCCAACTTCAGCAATTCACTCAACTCCAAATTCAATCTAACCATCCGGAATCAACTCGAGGCCCCCGAGACCTCAACTAACATACCAACAAGTCCCAAAATATCATACAAACTTAGTCGAGCTCTCAAATCACTTCAAACAACATCAAAAATATGAA
The DNA here is from genome assembly GCA_026770625.1 of Nicotiana glauca. Taxonomy (NCBI): domain Eukaryota; kingdom Viridiplantae; phylum Streptophyta; class Magnoliopsida; order Solanales; family Solanaceae; genus Nicotiana; species Nicotiana glauca. The sequence goes on from MU683674.1 coordinate 49,165, forward strand.
TCACACATAGATTCAAGCCTAATGAACTTTGAACTTCCAATTTCTACAAACGATGTCGAAACCTATCAAATCATTCCTGATAGACCCCAAATTTTGCACACAAGTCAAATGATACCACGGACATACCTTAACTTCCAAAATCGGAATCCAGCCCCAATATCAAAAGGTTACTCCCAGTCAAACTTCCCAATAACTCAACTTTTGCCTTTTCAAGCCTAATTTAACTATGAACCTCCAAATAACAATTCGGACATGCTCCTAAGTCCAAAATATCCCAACGGAGCAAATGAAACCATCAAAACTCCATTCTGGAGTTATTTACACATAAGTTAACATTCGGTCAACCTTTTTAACTTAATCCATTATGAGACTAAGTATCACAATTCATTTCTAAATCTCTCCAGATCCAAACTAACCCAAGAAGTCACATAAAAGCTATAAAGCACAAAAGAAGAAGTAAATAGGGGAACGGGCTACAACTCTCAAAATGACCGGCCAGGTCGTTACATCCTCCCCCTCTTAAACAAATGTTCGTCCTCAAATAAGTCTAGAAACGTACATGGAGTCTCAAATAGGTGTGGATATATGCTCCGCATCTCCCGCTCGGTCTCCCAAGTAGCCTCATCAACTTGCTGACCTCTCCACTGCACCTTCACTGACGCTGTGTCTTTGACCTCAACATTAGAACCTATTGATCCAAAACGGCCACCAATTCCACATCATAAGTCAAATCACCATCCAATTGAACCATGCTGAAATTCAAACCATGAGACGGATCGCCAACATACTTCTGGAGCATAGAAACATGAATTACTAGATGCACACTCAACAAACGAGGTGGCAAGAAAAGCTTGTAAGCCACTTCTCCAATCCTTTATAGTACCTCAAACGGCCCGATATACCGAGGGCTCAACTTGCCCTTCTTCCCGAACCTCATAATACCCTTCATGGGTGACATCTTGAGCAGAACCTTCTCCCTAGACATATAAGCAACATCACGGTCCTTCCCGTAGGCATAAATGTTCTGTCTAGACTGCACCGTGCGAAGCCGCTTCTGAATCAATTTAATCTTCTCTAATTCATCCTGAACCAAGTCAGTACCCAATAGCCTAGCCTCACCCAGCTTCAAACCAACCCACTAGGGATCGACAGCGTCTCCCATAGAAAGCCTCATACGGAGCCATCTGAATGCTCAACTGGTAACTGTTATTGTAGGAAAACCCCGCGAGTCACAGAAACTAGTCCCATGAACCCCTAAAATCAATGACACAAGCGTGTAGCATGTCCTCCAATATCTGAATAGTGCGCTCGGACTGTCCATCCGTCTGAGGGTGAAATATTGTACTCAACTCAACCTGAGTGCTGAACTCTCACTGTACTGCCCTCCAGAACTATGATGTCAACTATGTGCCCCGGTCTAAAATGATGGACACTGGCACACCATGAAGGCAAACATTCTCTCGGATGTAAATCCTAGCCAAACACTCCGAAGAATAAATAGTACCAAGTGTAATGAAGTGCGCGGACTTGGTCAGCCGATCCACAATCACCCAAATAGCATCGAACTTTCTCGAAGTTCATGGGAGCCCAACTACAAAATCCATGATGATCCACTCCCATTTCCACTCCGGAATCTCTATCCACTGAAGCAAACCACCCGGTCTCTGATGCTCATACTTTACCTGCTGACAGTTAAGGCACCAAGTTGTAAGCCCCACTATATCCTTCTTCATTCTCCTCCAGGAATAGTGCTGCCTTAAGTCTTGGTACATCTTCGCTGCACCGGGATGAATGAAATACCGCAAACTGTGGGCCTCCTCAAGAATCAACTCACGTAGCCCATCCATATTAGGCATACAAATCCGACCATGCATCCTCAATACCCCATCATCCTCTATAGTCCCATCTCTAGCATCACCGTGTTGAACTTTGTCCTTAAGGACAAGCAAATAAGGATTATCATACTAGCACTCTCTGATACAATCAAATAAGGAAGAACGAGAAACCACACAATCTAGAACCCGATTGGGCTCCGAAATATCTAATCTCACAAACTGGTTGGCCAAGGCCTGAACATCAATTGCAAGTAGTCTCTCAGCAACAGGAATGAATACAAAGGTACACATACTCAGTGCCTTCATACTCAAGGCATCGGCCACCACATTGGCCTTCCCGGGATAATACAGAATAGTAATATCATAGTCCTTTAGCAACTCCAACCATCTCCATTGCCTCAAATTTAGATCCATCCATTTGAACAAGTGGTGGAGACTTCGATGATCTGTAAATACCTCACAAGACACACCATAGAGATATGACTCCAAATCTTTAATGCATGACAATGGAAGCCAACTCCATATCATGAATAGGGTAGTTCTTCTCATGAGGCTTTAACTGGCATGAAACATAAACAATCAATCAACCATTCTTCATCAATACAAACCTAATATCGATCCTATAAGGATCACAATACACTGTATAAGATCCTAAATCTTAAGGCAAAACTAGAACTGGAGTTATGGTCAAGGCAGTTTTGAGCTTCTGAAAGCTCGTCCGACCACCTGAAAGGAGTACCCTTTTGGGTCAACTTGGTCATGGGCAATGTAATAGAGGAGAAACCCTACATGAAGTGACGGTAATAACCGGCCAAGCCGAGAAAGCTTCGAATCTCCGTAGCTGAGGACGGTTTGGGCCAACTTTGAACTGCCTCTTTCTTCTTCGGATCCACCTAAATCCCCTCACTCGACACCACATGCCCCAAGAACGCCACTGAACTGAGCCAAAACTCACACTTGGAGAACTTGGCATAAAGTTTCTCCTTCCTCAACCACTGCAACACAATCCTCGGATATTGGGCATGCTCCTCCTGGCTACGAGAGTGCACTAGGATATCATCCATGAACACTATGAAAAACAAGTCAAGATAAGGCTGAAACACACTGTTCATCAGATGCATGAACATTGTTGGGCGTTGGTCAGCCCAAAAGACATCACAAGGAACTTATAATGACCATAACGGGTCATGAATGCTATCTTTAGAATATCTGAATCTTGAATCTTCAACTAGTGATACCTAGACCTCAAATCAATCTTGGAGAACACCCTCGATCCCTAAAGCCGGTCGAACAGATCACCAATGTGCGGCAAAGGAACTTGTTCTAGATTGTATGTTTGTTCAACTGCCTATAATCAATGCACATGCGCATAGTACCATCCTTCTTCTTCACAAACAGAACTGGTGCACCCCAAGGCGACACACTAGGCCTAATAAACCCCTTATCAAGAAGTTCCCGAAGATACTCTTTAAGCTCCTTCAACTCAGTTGGTGCCATATGGTACGGAGGAATAAAAATGGACTGAGTGCCTGGCACCAAGTCAATATCCCTATCAGGCAGCATGCCTGACAAATCTGCAAGAAATATATCCGAAAAATCTTGCACCACTGGAACAAAATCAATAATAGGGGTATCATCACCAATATCCCTCACAAAGGCCAAATAAGATAAACAACCCTTCCCAACCATCCACTGGGCCTTCAAGTATGAAATCACTCTAGTGGGAACATAGTCTAGAGAACCTCTCCACTCAATCCTTGATAACCCCGACATAGCCAATGCCACAATCTTAGCGTGACAATCCAGAACTGTAATGACCCGATCGGTCGTTTTGAGAACTAGCACTCTATTCAGTAGTCGGAGGCCATGAAAAACTTCATTTCAGGTATTATGACTTGTACGCATGGTTGGAATCAAATTTCGGGAAGTCCAGAATTGATTTGGGAAGAGAATTCTTATTTCGGAAGCTTAAAATTGAAAGAATGAACTAGGATTGGAATTTTGAGTAAACGACCTCAGAATTAGGATCTGAAGGTTCCATCAAGTTTGTATGATGATTTTGGACTTGGGCGTATGCCCGGATTGGGTTTTGGATAACCTGGGAGCGTTTTGGCGCCTATTATGGAAGTTAGCATTTTGTAAGAAATTTCATAAATTTGGTTTGAAGTGCATTTCAGTGTTATCAATGTCTGTTTGGGATTCTGATACTGTGAATAGCTCCGTATGGTGATTCTAGAGTTGGGCGCGTGATCGAAAGTGAATTCGGAGGTCCGTAGGTCATTTTAAATCCATTTGGCAAAAGATAGAAAATTAAAGATTTTTGAGAAGTTTGACCGGAAGTGAACTTTTTGATATCAGGGTCGGAATCCAATTTCAAAAGTTGGAGTAGGTCCATAATATCAAATATGATTTGTGTACAAAATTTAAGGTCAATCGGACGTGATTTGATAGGTTTAAACATCGGAAATAGAAATTGGAAAGTTCAAAGTTCATAAAGCTTGAATCGGGGTATAATTCATGGTTTTAGCATTGTTTGATATGATTTGAAGCCTCGAGCAAGTCCGTAATGTTTTTTGAGATTGGTTGGTAGTTTTGGTTGAGGTCTCGGGGGCCTCGGGTGGTTAACGGATCAAAAATGGAATTTTGGAAGGCCGAAGTTGCTGGTTGCTGGTATTTCCGCTTTTGCATAATTGGAACCGCAGAAACGTCCCTGCAGAAGCGAGGAAGGAACCGTAGAAGTGATTGGGAGTGAAGGGATCAGGTACCGCTTGTGCGGTTAGGAATCCGCAGAAACGGATACGCAAAATCGGTGGGCTTATCGCAGAAGCGAAAATAAGAGGCACAGTGGAAGCCACAGGAGCGGCTGGTTTTCCGCAAAAGCGAAACCGCCGAAGCGGTTGGACGTCCGCAGAAGCGGAATTGGGCTGGAGCCCAGGGACCGCAGAAGAGGAATTGGGCTGGAGCCCAGGGACCGCAGAAGCGGAACATTTTCTGCAAAAGCGGAACCGCGAAAGCGGGAATATTTTCGCAAAAGCAAAAATGCCTGGCGGCAGAATGTTATATTTAAATCGGGAGATGATCATTTCTCTCCCATTTTCCACTTGGTATAGGCAATTTTGGAGAGCTTCAAGAGGGGATTTTCGTCATCAATGTTAAGGTAAGTTACCCCCACCAATTATGAGTTAAATACATTGATTATGTATGGAATTGGGCATGAAAATTAGTATAAAAATTGGGGTTTTGGTGGAAAACCTAGAAAATTATATTCTTCGAATTTAGCCACAATTTTTGGCATGGAATTAGGAGTAAATTATATACTTGATCTAGAGAAGCCATGGGTAAACTTTATCTTCGAAAAAAATTTGGATTCCGGGCACGTGGACCTGAGGGCGTTTTGGTCAACTTTCCAAATCGGAGTTAGGAATTGCTATAAATTAGTTTATAATGAATATTTGATCATATATTAATGGATTTGCGTAACCGTTGGCTAGTCTTAGAGCATGGTGCATCAATTGGAGTCCTCGGAAGGGCGTGGAATACCGGTTATGAGTCTTCGGAGCGAGGTGAGTCTCCTTTCTAACCTTGTAAGAGGGAATTGTCCCCATAGGTGAAATAATTGATTAT
>MU683676.1:15534-39986 GCA_026770625.1 Nicotiana glauca
GAGCTATTGATGACTCTAGAGTTTCATTCAGAGTTGTCGAGGTAGCTGCCTGACGTCCGCAGGACCCGACTTCTCCCTTATTTCGTTATTTGATTTTTCCGCATATTCCAGACTATGTATTATTACAGTCTTCTTATACTGTACTGTTAGAGGCTCTAGACTCGTGACCCCCAGGTCTTTGGGAGGTGTTTCCCAGTGTTATTGGGATGTTGACATTGTTATTTTTATTAGCTAAACTTATAGTTGTACTGCTTTTAAAAGTTATTAAATAAATTGGTTTTGAGCTTCATGCTCGGGTTGATAGAGTAAATGGTCGGGCTTGCCTAGCAGTTGTGTTGGGCGCCATCACGACCGAGATTTGGGGTCGTGACAAACTTGATCAGGTCCGGAATTTGGCAAACTTGTCATTTTCCCTCACCACCTCAGATGTCAATTTTCCTAACGCTCAGAACCCCACACCTCCACATAATATCCCGAAACCTAACCACCCCGCTCCTCACCATCACTGCAATACTTACCACACTTCCAACAACACTCCACTACTCATCCTCAAACCATTAAACTCCATAAATAACCATCCCCACGCTCACCATAACACCCCCATCTATGGGGAAACCATACCCCACTCCGTTCAACCCGTCTCAAGCACGCCTGAGTCTGATGACAAAGATTCCCTCATCAGAAACTTGGCAGAAGAACTCAAGAAACTGACTAGCCGAATTCAGGGCATCGAAGGAAGCAAGGGGATCGAGGGACTAAACTATGAGGACCTTTGCATACAACCATATATCGAACTGCCCGAGGGGTACAAACCTCTCAAGTTCGAGATGTTTGATGGCACGAGGGACCCCAGAGTCCATTTGAGGACATACTGCGACAAGTTGGTCTGAGTAAGAAAGGACGAAAGGATTTGAATGAAGCTTTTCATGAGGAGCCTAAAAGGAGACGCTCTGTCTTGGTACATTAGCCAAGACCCAAAGAAGTGGTCGAACTGGGTGAGTATGGCATCCGACTTCATGGATAGGTTCAGGTTCAATACAGAAAATGCACCGGATGTGTTTTACATTCAGAATTTAAAGAAGAAACCCACATAAACATTCCGTGAGTATGCCGCTCTTTGGAGATCAGAGGCTGCCAAGGTCCGACCTGCTTTGGAGGGAGAACAGATGAACAAGTTTATCGTCCGGGCTCAGGATCCGCCGCGAGCACGTGATTTTTGCCACGCTTAAATTACTTCTATAGAATTCATTAAAATTAGAATTTTTCTTTTAGTATTTAAACTCTTAGGAATTAATTGCATGATTTTGTATTTTGTTTGCATTTTGTGTGCATTTTTAGGTGTTATAAAAAATAAAAAATTATAAAAATAGCACACTTGCATTTAGGACCTAATTCTAGATTTTAGATTAATTAAAAATCATTGAAAATAAGAGAAAAAATAACAAAAAATAATCCTTTACATTTTAATTCCTTTAATTTCACTTTTGTTTAATTTTTCTCTTAAAATTAGGATCTAGTTAATTTTAGAAAATTTAATTAGTCTCATTTAGAATTAAATCAGGTTTTAGCTACTTTTAATTTTGCATTTAATAAAATCCAAAATTCAAATAAATAAAAAAGAGAAAAAGAAGAAAACAAATAAAAAGAAAATGAAATGGAGGAAAGCAGAATTAGGCTAGTGTAATTTGGGCCAAATTTGAGGCCAGCCCAAATGAACCCCTTCCAAACTGTTCCCAGTCCAAGCCCAAACACCCTCTTACCAGGTCCAATCTTCAGCCCTCTGAGACCACTCAAACGACGTAGTATCTTTCCAATACTACGTCGTTTTTGATATCTTTAGGTTAAAATCAATCTCGCTTGTTCCTTTTCATTCATCCAACGGCTCCTGCGGTTAAAGGCAATTAGATAAAAATGTCCTAAAATCCTAACGAACCCTAGAGATAAACTATGCCTTCCTCGTACCTTCCCCGCCCCCCCAAATCTCCATCACTGGCTCCGCCCAAATCCGCCGTCGGAAATCGCCCACAGCGGCGGTAAAGCTCCAAACTCACCCAAATTTTCACCACAGGCCCCCCTTCCCTCCCCTTTCCATATCCATGCTTGAAATTCCTCGAACATCACTGCAACTCCTCGAATATACCAAGCCCTAGGCGCCGCCACCACCCAAATCATACCAAATTTGCACCCCACAATCCCCAGGCCATCCTAAGCCCTACACTCATGGTTATTTTATAAAAATCCCAACTGGATCTCCCCAATTTCACATCTAGGGTTCGAGCCCTCGAAGCCAAGGTCAAAGTCGTTCATACATGAAGAATAGATGACTAAGTATCACATTGGGGTTTAAATCAGAGATTTGGGTCTCGAGTTCGAGTCAAGGTGGTGAGTTTTCTTTCTTTCGCATTTTATTTCTTCTTCTGTTTATTTTGTTTCTATTCAACCTCTGTTCTTCTTTTCTTTTCTGGTAGAATTATCTTGATAATCAAACCTCTGTTCTTCTCCTTTGCTTCCCTTAGTCTGAATTCCACCTAGATCTTTTAGTTTAATTCTTGTCACGATGTAGTTTAGAATTAATCCTGTGTTGGTAATTTTAGATATTAGTTTGATTTTGTGTTTCGAATCTATTTTTATAGTCTTGATAGTCTTTAATCGATCCTGTTTGGGCATTGTTTGATTTTGATTTGTATAACTAGTAATCATGTATTGCTGTTATTGGTTAGTTTAATTAGTTTAATTTAGTTTATTTCAGTTTAATCAGTAACTGTTCTTTAGTTCAATGTTTGTTTTCAAGTAATTGTTAGGCTTAGTTTAGTTAATTTGGATATAGCTGAATTAGGTTGGTTAGTTAACCGTGGTTACTGACTGGGTAATGAGTTGGGGTTAGTTGAGATAAGACTAGTAATTCCAAAACAAGTTCAGGGGCAGTTTAGGTATTTAGAATTGCATAGGAATGCTATAGTTAAAGCTAGAACCCTTTAGAATCTTCTAAAATAGGGCCTTAGTTATAATTTCAGAAACTTAGAGCAGTAACTTGAGAAACAAGTTAGAAAATGAAGGACTATTGAATAAAAACTGAAAATAAAAAGAGGGGGAAAATGGGTAATGAAATTTAGAAGCTTCCCCTTGATTTTCTACCTATAAAAGGCAGTCCCCTTTCCCTCTTTTCTATGTTTCACAATCTGAAAAATTCCCCAAAAATTTCCAGCCTCTAAAATTCCCCCACAAAAAATTTTCTGCAAGTTCCAACACTCAAATTTGAATTTCAAATCAAAAGAAGAACAAAATCTGAACTCCTAGAGTTCAAAAATTCCTCCTAGATCTTAATTTCTTGAAAAATAAAAAAAAGGAAAACCAAGAAAACTCCAAAAAAAAATACTGTTACATTGAATTCTCTAGGTTAATTTTGAGTTTGGTCGCGGATTCTCATTTCCTAGCTCAACTTTTAGTCAGTGAAGCTTCAGAAAGTTTTTGGGTTCAAATTCGAGTCAATTTGGGTGTATTTGAGCTGTTTTTGTTTGGTTCATTGGTTGAAAAGGATCCTGTGTCATTTGATGTTGCTTCTAGGCTTATAATACTACTTCAGGTCTCTGATTTCTACTCTTGACGTGATGTTTGATCCTACTAACTACTTGACATGCTACTGATTCCTCTTTCTTCTTGTTGAATTTCAATTTTCAGGGGGTGCCTATCACCTTCCCTCGGGTCAACAGAATTCCTTATTCAGAATTTCTGGTTCGCAGACTCCAACTGGGAAGTCGAAATTTTCCTCGATTTGGGATTCAAGTTAAATCGGTGACTTGGGACACCAAAAGCCAATCCTATACCAAGTGGAGACTCTAAAAAATAAATAAATAATTCCATTTCGAATAATGTCACATGAAAAGGAGGTGTGACAGCTCTGGCGACTCTGCTGCGGAAAATGAACCCAAAATTTCGATTCAAGGTCTAAGAATTCGAGCTTAGTATAATTGTTATATTTGGCTTTATCTGATTTGCCTACATGTTCCATGCTATATGCGCTAAATGTTTTACCGCTTTGATATTTGTTGAATTGTATATATAAACTGTTATGAATCCCTTCATCTCTCTATGTCTTCTACATCATGGAGAAGGGTGCACTTCATGTAGCTTCTCTTCTGTCTAGAGTCTTTTCCCATGTAGAACGAGGTTTGGATAAGTTGCTAAGCTGGCGGAGCTTCTGTATCCCCGGTACGCTGCCTCCCCCTCGGCTCGAGTTGTCCGCTCGGGTAAGCCAGGTCTGGACCAATAGACCTAGGGCTCAAACCTAGAAGAACAAAACCTCATGTCGGATCCCTAGTAGGACGTTCATTTGCATCATGTGCATTTCACTTAGGGGACTCAACACAGGGGTTGGGTCCGTCTAGGACAGGTGATCTGAAATGAAAAAGACCATCCTGATGCATCTTACATGCTACTTGCGCATTTATTTGCTTGGCTTTGCATGTTGACCGACTTATATATAATGAGTGAAAATTGAGAAAAAGAGCAGTGCTAGGACTAAGTGAGGGTAACCATTTTTTTTTGAAAAACCAATGCCCAAATAGTACCGAAATGCTGCCGAATTTTTTGAAAAATGGAAAAGAAAAATATTTGAAAATAAAAATTGTTGTTAAAAAAAAATATATTGGGTTTTGGAAAATCTGCCCGAACTACATTGGTTTGATTCTCACCGAATGTGAGATACGTAGGCAACCCTCATCGGGTCCAACCTCCCTTTTGCAAAAATAACCCCAAAAATGTCAAAATTTTAATTTTTGTCATAAATAAGTCGGGTGATGCCATTCTTGTTTAAAATAAGCCAAATGTCCCCAAAAGGGCGCTAGAAGGCTGTTTTTGCCAGAACAGCCACCCCGAGTCATTTTTAAATGGTTTGCGGGCACAACCTTAAAATCTTCCTCCCAGAAGTGCTGAAAGGCCGTATCTGCAAAACCAAGTCCTTGTTTTTCTAAATAAAAAAAATTTTGAAAACTATTTACTTTTTCCTTTTAGGTCAAAATAAATTATTAAAATACTCCTTAGATGTCTTTCTTTCATAAATGTCAATAAAAAGGAAATTGAAAATTTGAAGTCCCAAAAAAAAATATTTTTGCTTTTCTTTAGAAGCACTTTGGTAAATTAATAAAAACTTAGAAATCTAAAACATTTTCTTATAAGTCACTTTCTCAAAAATTAAGAGGAAACTTCCAAAATCCAAAAATATTTTCTTCCTTCTTTAGAAAAAGAGAATACAAATGAAAATTCAAATAAAAAATATGTTCTTATCAAAGTTCCAATCAAAAGAAAAGAAATTCTTAGAAGTCTTTCTTTCAAAAATAAAATCAATATCAAAATCAAAAATCCAAAAAAAAAAATCCCTTTCTTCTTTTAAAGCATTTTCTTTAGAAAATTCCAAAAAAAAAAACAAAAAAAACAAAAAAAATCAAGAAAATCAAAAATATTTTTCTTTTGCCTTAAAGCTTCATGATCCGAGTTGTATAAATAAAAAAAAAGTTAGCTTATTTACTCTATTTTCGATCTTCAAGAACTACGCTTTGTCTTATTCATGCGGGGTCATGATACGTAGGCAATCTCGATAAGATTCGATCGTAACCCCAAGGAAAAAAAAAGCAAAAAAATAATACGAGGGAAGAAAATAAAAGGAAAACAAGAGAGGAAAAGAAACGCAAAAGAAGAAAATAAGGAATCGAGATAAAAACCATGGCAAACGAAAAAGGAAAAGCAGAAAATGAAGAAACGGAGGGAAAAGAAAAATGAGAGAAAACAAAAAGAGAAAGCAAAAGCAAGAAAAATAAAGGAAAAGTCGGGATGACGCATGCAACCGTATCAAACATGTAGATACTCATTTAACTGTATAGGTGCATCACACCCCAATGTGCGGTTACCTATCTGTTATTTGTTTCAAACTAATCGTTGTTGCTGTCAATCCCAGCTTAACTTTTAGAAACGGTGGTTGGTTGTGGTACACTGGCATCGTATCAATACTTTACCAGATCGAGAGGCAGTGTGGAAATGTCTACAGAAATGACTTTGCCCCCAGTTCCTGTATCTGAAGATAGCCCCATCTCGGAGGTCCCAGTAGCTGAGTCTGTCACAGCCGAAGAGAATCGGATACTACGTCTCCGACTCATGGAGATGTGGGACGCCTGGACCAATGGAAGAGAACCTCCAAGCGCCATCCCTGGATTTCCTGAATTGTTTCCTTGATCCGGGGGTACTTCCAACGTCCCCATTAGCCACTCAAATACTCCATTGGGACAGCCTACTATGACCGCTCACTTCATAGGAACACCTTCTGAGGTCCGCCCCCAGGTGTTCCCATCAGGAGCAGCTCCTAACATTTTCACTGATCCATCATGCTCTGCTACAACACAACCTTCATTGCCAAGGCCTGCTTTTGATCCTTCGGTTTTCACCTTCCAAAACCCTGTCTTTCAGGTGGATCCCCCTCAAAATCCAACATATACTTACTCTCAGCCACCACCATTGGAGCTTACACCAGGGCAAGATAAAACTTCCAAAGCTCCTGAACAGGACGAGATGGCGAAAAGAATGAGGAGCCTTGAGCAAAGTTTAAAGAATATAAAAGGCTTGAGTGGGCAAAAAAGTGTTTCTTATACAGATCTGTGCATGTTCCCTCATGTGCACTTGCCCTCGGGGTTTAAAACGCCAAAGTTTGAAAAGTATGATGGGCATGGCAATCCCATCGCTCACTTGAAAAGTATTGTAATCAGCTGCGTGGGGCCGGAGGAAAAGAAGAGTTGTTGATGGCTTACTTCGAAGAGAGCTTAGTAGGCATTACCTCAAAATGGTACATGGACCAAGACGTCTCACAATGGCACATTTGGGACGATTTAGCCAGAGATTTTGTAAGGCAGTTTTAATACAACATCAACATCGCGCCAGATAGGAACTCCTTGGCAGATTTGAAAAAGAAACCCACAGAAAGCTTCAGAGAATATGCTATTAAATAGCGCGAACAGGCATCGAGGGTGAAAACTCCCATGGATGAAATAGAAATGGTCACTGTCTTCCTTCAGGCCCAAGAAGCAGATTACTTCCAAAACATGATGTCAGCCATGGGCAAACCTTTTGCAGAGGCAATTAAAATCGGTGAAATGGTAGAGAACGGTTTGAAAACGGGTAGGATTTTGAGTCAGTCGGCCATCAGAGCAACCTCCCAAGCCATCCAAGGCAGGTTGAGAGGAATGGTCAAAGGTAATAAGAAAGAATAAACGGTTATGGCAGCCTCAGGGGCAAGAAGACACCGGGCTCCTAGACCCATGTTTTCTGAGAGAACCTCTCAACACTACTACCCTCATCCTGACATGGCTTATGCTCCACAACCATATGAGGTCATGAACGCTCAACCCTTTTCCCGACCGCAGCCACATGCCAACAGAAATCAACCTGCATTCCCAAGAAATCAGCCTCCCTACCAGCACCACTATAATCCTCGACCTCCGCAGAATCACTTCCGTCCTCGGGAACCACCCAGGAGACCAAACTTTACCCCAATTGGTGAATCTTACTCTAGTCTATTCCTGAAACTTGTCCAAATGGGTCTACTGCAACCGGTCCCTCAGAACAGACAAAACCCGGCATTGCCTGCCTATAGAGCTGGTGTCAGGTGTGCATACCATTCAGGGGCAGAAGGTCATCATACAAATGACTGTTGGACTCTGAAACAAGCGGTGGAGAACTTAATAGAGCAAGGGAAGCTTGTGTTGAGGGATGAGGATGTCCCAAATATGACCAATAATCCGCTGCCCGCTCACAACAATGGGCCAGTAATCGGGATGATTTGTGAAGATAGGGAGTTTGATCCAGTCTCAAAAGCTATAATTGCTATCGCTGATGCGGAAAGAAAGCCAAAGGTGGCCTAGAAGCAAGAGAAAGGGGAAAAGAAGAGCAAAATCACCAAGACAGAACCAGAAAAGAAAATGTACGTACCCAAGCAAGCCTATGTGGTGTGGGGGACAATCAAACCACCTCAGCCGAGTGAGCCAGTGCTTATTGGACGCGTACCATAGAAGCATATGACGAGCCCTACTGCGGTACCATGGAATTATCATCAGACGGTGGTTACGTATAAGGTTAAAGAGATCTTGGGAGAGCTACTAGAAAACCCCCTTGTTGAGAAATATTCAAATGTAGAGGAAGTAAACAATGCCACCAGAAGGCGTTGCCCGCATAAGAAGCCTATGAATGTTGAGGAAGCCGAAGTGTTCTTTCAAATAATGAAAATGGCCCATTATGAGGTGGTACATTTGTATGAAACTTTTGTCAATCCTAAGTACAGTAAAGAGGAAGATGATGAGGTTTTCACGTCTGAAAAAAGTGAGGAAATACGTGGGGCAATGAGGAAAATTCTCTACGAAACCCACATGGTCCAGCCAGGAGAGGGCACTAGCACCGCTGAGGTGTTATACATGGGACCAAGCGCAAGCTTCAAAACTGGGAGGCTACGCCATTCCCGATCAGGCAGGAGTCCCGGCAGACCTGTCCTGCTAGTTTTTCTGCATCCCGAGATATTTCGAGGTGTAACTCGGATGTTTCCTATAGTTTCTTGTCTTTAAATTCCCTAATGTGAACCCTGTTATCTTCAAAATTCCAAGAAATGAAATCAATATTTGATCGTTCATTTTTCTTTATTCTTTCTGATTTTGCTATTTTTTCTCCTTCATTACTTCTCTTTAGCTCTAATAATGCAGCTTTAAATAACATGACATGCTTGCGGACTTTATGCCTAGATCCCAAAACGCTGTCAGATTTCGAAATCATGAATCAAGAGTCGAAATGCAAAGAAGGTAACCTTGAGGAAATAAAACAAAGAATTGGAACAATTGAAGGAAAATTGGTTCGCGGGTTGGAAAGGTCCATACATTACAACAAAAGAGTGTGCTTTACTTAGGGTACATCCGGGCAATTGTACCAAAAAAGAATGGCCCACGCTTACTATAAGAAGGTGCGTCCCAGGAATTTTGAAGTGGGGCAACTCGTGTTAAGACGCATTCTTCCTCATCACCAGGAAGTAAAAGGAAAACTCGCTCCTAATTGGAAGGGTCCATACATAACCCGGAAGTTACTGCAAAGAGGAGCACTGTATCTGGGAGACATCGAAGGAAATGATCCTGACACAGAAGTCAATGCAAATGCAGTAAAAAGGTACTATGTCTAGGCTCTCTACAGTGATGGCTTTTGTGTAATTGAGAGGTTGAAGGTTTTCCTTCCTGCTACCCCAAACACTATCAATCATTCATAAACCCCTTGAGCCGGTTACGCTTCTTTGATCACCCTCTTTGGAACCCGGAAGTACTATCGAAAAGAAAAATAAAAAGAAAAAGAAAAGAAAAGAAAAGAAAAGAAAAGAAAAAGAAAAAGAAAAGGAAAGAAAAGACAAAGAAAGAAAAAGAAAAAGAAAAAGAAAAAGAAAAAGAAAAAGAAAAAGAAAAGAAAAGAAAAGAAAAACAAAACAAAACAAAAACAAAATTATTTGGCCTGAACTACGTTTTGACTTGATTCCAAAAGGATACGTAGGCAGCCTCTTCCTAAGGTTCAGTCACACCAAAACAAAAATCCCAATTTCCCAAAAATTGAAACTGGGGCAGATGATATGATGGTTCGGCTATGAATCCGTCGAAATGGTTCCAAAGTTGTAGTTCCGCCCAAAATCCTTTTTACCCAAAGACCTTGTTCAAGTCCTTCTGATTAATTGGCAAAGGCAGGGAATTCAAAAATGTCATTGTTGGAATCTGATACAATTCAAATTGAGAGAAATAAAATGAGAGAGTCTTATCGGTGAAAACCTTCGGGCACCATAAGGCGATGGTGAGTAGAGAAATTGAAAATGAGAGAGTCCGTTTAGTGAAAACTCGCAAAGATCACTATCGGGCGATGGTGAGAAGAGAAATGAGAGAGGTCGATTGGCAAAAACCCGCAAAGGGCGCTGTCGGCCGAAAAGAAGACATCTCACCACTAAAAGAGTCCTGGCAAGGTTCCCTGGTTTTGAAATGCGGATCAGTGGGTTCACGAGAAGTATTCCAAGAAGCATGTCATGTTCATTTGAAGCCAGCATGCACCCCAGATAAGTCTTTCTTTTCCCCCGAAAGGGACGCTTCTCTTTAAACTCATCTGCTTGCCTTTTGTACATTTATTCCTTGAATCCCTTTCGGATTAAATCTTATTCTGGAATTACTGCAAAGAAAAGGTGGCAGGACTGGTTCTATAGGGCTCCGCCTGGCAAAAGCCAAAGAAAATACCTAGCCTCAGTAGGTACATCAGGCCAATCCCGACTAACCATAGTGGTCGATGCTTTCAGAGCAAAGACATTTGAAAAGAAAGAAAGTCAAAGGCAAAGGTCCTAAGAGCAGAATAAAGTGAAAAGGCCAGAGCCAACATAGGCGATTCATCGTGAAATCCTAAAAGTTGAATCCTGTCAGTTCGAAAAAAGATTCACCCTCAAAGCTAGAAAGTGGCAAAGTTCTCAACGGAAATGTGGTCGGGATCAAGCAATTGGGATGATCAATGCCACAAAATCAACCACCGTTTCAAACTAACAAATTGTTCTTTGTTGAAAACAGGTTTAATTTAAAGCAACCATGCAAGAAGCAGGTGCAATCCAAAAAGCAAATGAAATGCTCAAGCACTGAAACAACTTTGCAACAGGGAATCGACCAAAAAGGAAGTTTCTCCCCAAATTATTTCATGCGTTTTGCTAAAGAAAAAGGAAAAAAAAGAAGAAAAGAAATAAAAATGAAAATCCCAAAAAGAAAAAAAAAAGAAAAAAACAACAAATCATGATAGCATAGGACCCTATTCCTTAAATATCCCGGCATAACCCGTGGATCCCCTTGGCATAACCCAAGGGGCTTTTTTCTTTCCAAATCCCGGCATAACCCAAGGAGCTTTTTTTCTTTCCAAATCCCGGCATAACCCATGGATCTCCCTGGCATAACCCAAGGAGCTTTTTTCTTTCCCAATCCCGGCATAACCTGAGGATCCCCCTGGCATAACCCAAGGGGATTTTTTTCTTTCCAAATCCCAGCATAACCCGAGGATCTCCCTGGCATAACCCAAGGAGCTTTTTTCATTCCAAATCCCGGCATAACCCGAGGACCTCCCTGGCATAACCCAGGGAGCTTTTTTCTCTCCAAATCCCGGCATAACCCGAGGATCTACCTAGCATAACCCAATGAGCTTTTTCTTTCCGTCTCGGTACGACCCGGGGACCTTTTTTCTTTTTTGGCATAACCCGGTCATTTCCCAACATAACCTGGATTTATTCACAAGGATACACAATCCTGATTTGATCGCTTAGATATGTGTCACAACTAACTCACGAAATTTTCCTAGTGAAAACTGGGGCAGAAAATTTCGTTCATTTGTTTGTTTTGGTATCTTAAGCAGGTTGACCTCAAGACATAGAGTGCGAGATGACTGATGGAATAAGTCTCAATCCATAATAAAGAAAAGAAGAAAAGAACAAAAAGAAATGAACTCAAATGTGAAGCAAACAAGGGTGCGGATTGCACAAAATCTTATTGAAGTCACAAGCTCCGCTGATCCCATTTTGAACCAATGTTGTAGAAAGAAACAAACACCTACAACTTACGAGCATCAAGATTCAGATCAGAGTCCACAGCAAAATCAGCTAAGACTGAAGATCATGTTTCAAGAGAATTATAGATAGGCATCTTGTAACTCATAGTTGATAGGCATAGTTAGCTTAGCTTTTATTTTTCTTTCGGTGTAATAAGGAGGTCAGCAAGCAGTAGCAGTAGCAACAGCAGTGAAATCACAGCTCCTAGTAGTCCCAGCTACCAAACTTTCCAGAACTACACTGACCTGATTCCTTTATAGTTAGGCAACCTTTGAAGCAGGGTTCAGTCAGTCAGTTTTCAAAACTGCGTCCTCATTTTGCTCATTTATCTTTGCCCGAAAACCCTTCGTGTCTTTGAGCAAAGAGAGGCAACTGTGAGCACGTGATTTTAGCCATGCTTAAATTACTCCTATAGAATTCATTAAAATTAGAATTTTTCTTTTAGTATTTGAATTCTTAGGGATTAATTGCATGATTTTGTATTTTGTTTGCATTTTGTGTGCATTTTTAGGTGTCATAAAAAATAAAAAATAATAAATATAGCACACTTGCATTTAGGACCTAATTATAGATTTTAGATTAATTAAACTTCATTGAAAATTAGAGAAAAAATAACAAAAAATAATCCTTGTACATTTTTATTCATTTAATTTCACTTTTGTTTAAATTTTCTCTTAAATTAGGATCTAGTTAATTTTAGGAATGTAACGATCCGACTGGTCGTTTTGTATTTTCAAACCCTGTTCCCTTAAATAATACTTTCCGCACCTGCTTTAGCTAAATTATGACTTGCGGGGACGGGTGGTTCGGAAGTTAGAAGAGTTCTGAGCGAGATTAAGCGTAGTTGCTTCTTTAAGTTCCTTTAGAAAGGCCAAGTTTGACTTCGGTCAACATTTTGGGGAAACGGACCCGGAATCGTGATTTGACAATTTTTTACGGTCCGCGGGAAAATATAGGACCTGGGCGTATGCCCGAAATTGAATTCCGAGGTCCCTACCCCGAGTAATGAATTTTTATGTAAAATTGTTAAGTTTAAGTTTCAAAGAATTAAATAAACTAAGAAATCATTGTTTTCATAGGTATCGGGTTCGGATTTCGATTCTAAAACTTGGCACAAGTCCGAAATATTAGTTAAGACCTACCCATAAAAATTGGTGTCAATCCGAGTAGTTTAAGGGCGTTTTGACCCGTTGAAGGAGAATTAAGAACTTGAAGTTCAATGAATTGATTCATTTGGTTTTGGGGGTTGATTCCTCGATTTAGCGTTGTTTTGAGTGTTTCGAGGGTTCGAATAGGTCCGCCTCATGATTTCAGACTTATCGGTACGTTCGGGCGGGGCTCGGGAGCCCCGAGCGTCAAATGGTCGAGGTTCGAGTGAAGTTGAAAACTTAGGAGAAAACTCCATCTGCTGCTTCTGTCATAACCGCTTCTGCGGCTATTGGACTGTAGAAGCGAGACCGCAGAAGCGGTCGCCTCATCGCGGAAGCGGAAAGGATCAAGTCCTGGGAAACCGCAGAAGCGGTCCGGCTCAGTTCCCCTATTTCGCAGAAGCGGCCCTGGGACCGCATAAGCGATTCCGCCTATGCGTCCCCCAGACCACAGAAGCGGTCGAGCCCCATTTGCCAAGAAACCGCATAAGCGGCCATTTTCCGTAGAAGCGGGATTTCTTCCGCGGAAGCGAAAATCGCTGGGGACATAAGCTCATTTAATACGAGCTAAAGCTCATTTCTTCTATATTTCCATCAACACTTAGGCGATTTTGGGGATTCCAAATGGGTGGTTTCAACATAACATTTCGAGGTAAGTAATCCCCGCTCATTTTTAGTTCAAATACATAAACATTAGTTAGATTTAACACTAGAAATTTGGTAAAATCAAGGGATTTGAGCTAGACCTAGGGTTTAATGAAAACTAAGGTTTTATCACATAATTTGCCATGTAATGAATTAGAAATCATATATTTGTGATCCTTAGGTGATAGAGAACAACTTCCTTCGAAAAATCTTGGAATCGGGGCACGTGGTCCCGGGGTCAGAATTTAGGAAACTCGTATTTATGGTTAGGAAATTTTTTAAATAACTAGAATTCAACCTCGTAAGCTCTTATTGACTAGTTCTTGCTTATTTCAATTAGTTGGTGCTTGTTTGGCTACAAATTGAGGGTTTGGGCTTATTCTTGATATCGGAAGTGCGATTCGGAGCGAGGTGAGTCTCCTTTCTAACCTCGTAAGAGGGAATTGTCCCCTTAGGATTAATGTTTGAGTGTTTGTTGCTAAATGCAGGGACAACGCACGTGTTAGGTGACGTGAGCCCGTGCGTAGCTACTACAATGTTAAATGTCCGGGTAGCTTAGGACCTACAACATGCCTACTAAATATATCTCTTGTGTTAAATTATTGTTATGAACACCTAGTGTGTACTAGAGACTTAAAAAGGGGATATAAGCATATTTCTATAGTAATTGAATTTGAATTGATATTTTTGACCATTTATGTGTCATGTGTGTGAACTTGATATTTTATCCTTATTTGTGGATCGGGCCGATCGCCTCGGTATGAATAGATGCATCTATAGGCGCGCCATCAACCCTCGACAAGCGCACAGTTTATTTCTGTTGGTTCGGGTCATTGCCTCAGTATTATGTGCGCATGTTAATTGTGAAAAAGCTTATACATACTTTGTGTTGCCATTATCTCATATGATGAACTATAAATTTGATGCTATAAGATTTTCGACTTATACCACCTGCTGTAAACTGTTGATACTTGTAAATCTCATATGTTTTGAATATATATATATATATATATATATATATATATATATATATATATATATATATANACTTAAATGTACAGGATTTGAGGCAGGTGGATCCGGACATCACTCAGGTGCATATCAGTAAGCGCATCTGGGACTTCTACGGTGAGCTGCACTCCCTTCTTGCCGATCCGCAGCCGAAGAAGTCTTCCTTGTATTTTTGTTGTTTCTGTCTATCTTGATTCAGATAGTAGGATGGGGTATTATTCATGTTATGTATATTCTACTAGTTGCCCGTAGCTGCTGACACTAGGTTCTGCCACACACACAGTGGTAGACGTTATTTTGGGTTGTATAACTGTCTTTTCATTTTATTGATCCCTACTGGTTTATGACTGTAATTTGGGAAAACTTCTATCACAATGGCTTTTAGTAAGTGTAAATTGGGATTTAATTATTCTTTCGTGTTGGCTGGCCAGACAAATGGTGTCGGGTGCCATCACGACCTATTAAGGAAAATGGGTCGTGACAACATGGTATCAGAGCACTAGGTTCACGTAGGTCTCACAAGTTACGGGTAAACCTAATAGAGTCTTGTAGATCGGTACGGAGACGTCTGTATTTATCTTCGAGGGGCTATAGGGTGTTAGGAAAGACTAGTCACTATTCATTTCCATCGTGCAGTGGTCAGTATACTAAATTTCCTCTTCTATTCTCTCACAAATGGTGAGGACTCGTACCGCCGACGTTCCGGACCAGGGAGGAGCTGCTCCCCCCGTTGCCAGAGGCCGAGGTAGAGGTCGGGGGAGGGCACTGGCCCGTGGTAGGGGACGAGGGCGTCCCAGAGCTATTCCAGTTGCACCTCCAGCAGACCATGCGAGGGATCCCACTATTGAGGAGCAGAGCGAGGTGCCCGCAGCTGTGCCTACTCTGGCAGAATTCATGACTGCGCCGGAATTTTAGGAGGTCATGGGCCATATGCTTCGATTCATGGACACCATGACTCAGGCTGGTTTATTTCCAGCAGACCCAGATGCTTCACAGGCAGGAGGGGGAGCACAGACCCCTACTGCTCAGGCTCCAGTTCATGCAGCTGCGGTATATCAGACATCGGGTGCACTACCCGTAGAGGGGGTCCAGCCAGTTGCTGCAGCGGTACCCCAGCCTAGGCCGGTTGCGGAGTTCGATCTGCAGAAGTTACTAGAAAGATGGACCAGGCTTCACCCCCCAGTCTTCGGAGGTGAGCGTCATGAGGACGCCCGGGATTTCATCGACAGGTGCAGGGACAACTGCATGCTATGAGGATATTGGAGTCGCATAGAGTCGACTTCACTACTTTTCAGCTTGAGGGCAGTGCCCGTAGGTGGTGGCAGTCTTATGTTCTTGGTAGGCCCGCCGGTTCTCCTCCCATCCCTTGGGGTCAGTTCGTACAGTTATTCCTGGACAGGTATATTCCGCCCTTTGAGAGGGAAGAGCTACGGTATCAGTTTGAGCACCTTGAGCAGTGTCAGATGTCTGTGACCGACTACGAGGTGAGGTTTTCTGAGTTATCTTGCCATGCACTTATGATACTCCCTACAGATGTAGAGAGAATGTGGAGGTTCGTCGCTGGGTTGCAGCCCAGTATTCGATCGGGTATGGCCCAAGAGGTGGAGATAGGTACAGAGTACCAGCTTGTGGTCGAGATTGCTCGTCGGATTGAGAGGTATCGTCAGAGGGGTAGGGAGCAGATGTAGTAGGACAAGAGAGCCAGATTATTTGGAGAGTTCATAGGTGCCCCAGCTAGGGGCATAGGTCAGTATGGGAGGGGTCAGCCCAGTAGGCCCCTATCTTTAGCACCACCACCTCCCGCCCGGGGTACTCCAGCACGCCCCTATTTCAGTGCCATGCCTGAGAGTTCCTACCGCCTCCCAGCTATTCAGGGTTCTTCTAGCGGGTATTCAGGTCCTCAGAGTTCTTCTGGTCCCTACTTCAGTGCTATGCTGGAGACTTTATATCGTCCACTGGCTATCCAGGCTCCTCCCACGGGATCTACAAGTCATCAGGGATAGTCATCAGGGCAGCAGGTCGCCGCACCATGTTGTTTTGAGTGTGGTGACACAGGCCACATGAGGAGATACTGCCCTAGGCTTAGGGGCAATGTAGTATAGCAGGGGCAGCAGCCCACGAATCCAGCACCAGCGGCCCAACCAAGTAGAGGTGGAGGGCAGAGTGGCAGAGGTCGATCCAGAGGTGGAGTCCAGACAGGGAGAGGTCAGCCAGCTACTCCTCAAACAGGTGGAGGCCAGAAAGTCGGTGCTCCAGCCAAATTCTATGCTCTTCCAGCCAGGCCGGATGCATTGGCCTCAGATGCCATCATCACAGGTACTATCTCCGTCAGCGGTAGAGAAGCATCGGTATTATTTGATCCAGGGTCCACTTATTCTTATGATCATCTCTGTTTGCTCGTTTCCTGGCTATTTCTCTTGAGCTTTTGGGTGCTCATGTTCATGTGTCCACTCCTGTGGGCGATTCTGTGGTTCTGAACCGGGTCTACCGATCTTGTATGGTTACTTTCTGTGATTTTGAGACTAGAGCAGATCTTCTGTTGCTCGATATGATCGATTTTGAGGTTATCCTGGGCATGGTTGGTTATCTCCATATCACGCTGTTCTAGATTGCCATGCCAAGACTGTTTCTCTAGCGATGCCAGGGTTGCCGAGATTGGAGTGGAAGGGCTCCACAGTTGATACACCTAGCAGGGTCATTTCTTTCCTGAAGGCTTAGCGCATAGTGGAGAAGGGGTGCTTGGCTTATCTAGCTTATGTGCGAGACACCACCGCAGAGTCTCCGATGATTGATTCAGTGCCAATAGTCTGAGAGTTCGTCGATGTTTTTCCTTCTGATCTTCCTAGCGTGCCTCCGAACCGTGATATTGATTTTTGTATTGACTTGGCTCCAGGCACTCAGCCTATATCTATTCCACCGTACCGTATGGCTCCTAGGGAGCTGAAGGAGCAGTTGGAGGAGTTGTTAGCAAAGGGGTTTGTTAGGCCCAGCGTATCACCTTGGGGTGCACCAGTGCTATTAGTGAAGAAAAATGATGGGACTATGCAGATGTGCATTGATTACCGCCAGTTGAACAAAGTCACCATCAAGAACAAGTATCCACTGCCCCGTATTGATGATTTGTTTGACCATCTGCAAGGTGCTAGGGTATTCTCTAAGATTGACCTGAGGTCAGGGTATCATCAGCTGAAGATTCAGTATTCAATGTTCCGAAGACCGCATTCAGGACTAGATATGGCCGCTATGAGTTCCTGGTGATGTCATTTGGCTTGACTAATGCTCCAGCGGTATTTATGGACTTGATGAACAGGGTGTTCAGACCTTATATTGACTCATTTGGTATCGTCTTCATTGACGACATCTTGATATACTCGCGTAGCCTGGGGGAGCACAAGCAGCATTTGAGAGTGGAGCTTCAGACCTTGCGAGAGCAGAAGCTTTATGCTAAGTTCTCCAAGTGTGAGTTTTGGCTAGAGTCAGTAGCATTCTTGGGGCATATAGTGTCAGGAGAGGGTATTAAGGTGGATCCCAAGAAGATTGAGGCATTCAGAGTTGGCCACGTCCTACCTCAATGACTGAGATCAGGAGCTTTTTGGGGTTGGCAGGCTATTACCGGCGATTTGTGTAGGGATTTTCATCTATTGCATCACCTTTGACCAGATTGACCCAAAAGGGTGCCCTGTTCTGTTGGTCCGATGATTGTAAGGAGAGCTTCCAGAAGCTCAAGACGGCTTTGACCACGGCACCAGTTCTTGTATTGCCTTCCGGTTCAGGGATGTATACAGTGTACTGTGACGCTTCTCGTGTTGGCTTGGGATGTGTATTGATGCAGGAGGGGCGAGTTATTGCATATGCTTCACATCAGTTGAAGGTTCATGAGAAAAATTACCCTGTGCACGATCTAGAGTTGGAAGCGATTGTTCATGCTCTTAAGATATGGAGGCATTATTTATATGGAGTGTCATGTGAGGTTTATACAGACCATCACAGCCTGCAGCATTTGTTCAAGCGGAGGGATCTTAATTTGAGGCAGCACAGGTGGCTTGAGCTACTAAAGGATTATGACATTACTATTCTTTATCATCCAGGCAAGGCAAATGTGGTTGTGGATGCCTTGAGTAGGAAGGCAGAGAGTATGGGTAGCTTGGCATTTATTCCTGCTGAGATGAGACCATTAGCTTTGGACGTTCAGTCTTTAGCTAGCAGACTTGTGAGATTGGATATTTCAGAGCCCATCCGGGTCCTAGTATGTGTGGTTGCTCAGTCTTTGTTGTTGGGGGAGATTAAGGCCCGACAGCTCGATGATCCACATTTGGCAGTTCTCAAAGAGATGGTACTTTAGGGAGGTACCAAGGAGATCTCTATTGGCGAGGATGGTGTGCTACGGCTTCAGGGTCGTTTATGTGTTCCTAATATTGATGGCTTGAGAGAGAGAGTTCTAGAGGAGGCCCAAAGTTTGAGGTACTCCATTCATCCAGGTGCCACGAAGATGTATCGTGACTTGAGGCAGCATTACTGGTGGCGGAGGATGAAGAAGGACATTGCGGAGTATGCGGCTAAATGTTTGAATTGCCAGCAGGTCAAGCATGAGCACCAGAGGCCGGGTGGCCTACTTTAGCGGATGCCCATTCCGGAATGGAAGTGGGAGCGCATCACTATGGATTTCGTGGTTAGGTTGCCGCGGACTCGGCGGAAGGTTGATTCAGTGTGGGTTATTTGTGGATAGATTGACCAAGTCCGCCCATTTCATTCCAGTGGCGACTACTTATACGGCAGAGAGGTATGCTCAGATTTACATTCGGGAGATAGTGAGGTTGCACAGTGTGCCGGTCTCCATCATATCAGATAGATGCCCTCAGTTCACTTCCCATTTCTGGAGAGTTGTTCAGAGTGAGTTGGGGACCCGCGTGGAGCTTAGCACGGCATTCCATCCTCAGACCGATGGGCAGTCAGAGCGGACAGTTCAGATTTTAGAGGATATGCTTAGAGCATGCGTGATTGACTTTGGAGGGCAGTGGGATCAGTTCTTACCCTTGGCAGAGTTTGCATATAATAATAGCTATCAGTCCAGCATAGAGATGTCCCCGTATGAGGCATTATAAGGTCGGCATTGTCGTTCTCCGATCGGGTGGTTTGAGCTTAGCGAGGCTAGGCTGCTTGGTACGGACTTGGTTCAGGATGCCTTGGATAAGGTAAAGTTGATTCAGGAGAGACTCCGCACAGCTTAGTCCAGGCAGAAGAGTTATGCAGATCAGAAGGCACGTGATGTATCATTTATGGTTGGCAAGAAGTTTCTCTTGAAGGTTTCGTCCATGAAGGGCATTATGAGATTCGGAAAGAAGGGTAAGTTGAGCCCAAGGTTTATTGGCCCCTTTGAGGTGTTGAGGCGAGTTGGGGAGGTTGCCTATGAGCTTGCTTTACCTCCCAGTTTATCAGGAGTTCATCCAGTCTTCCATGTATCGATGCTCCGGAAGTATCATACCGACTATTCGCATGTGTTGGATTTCAGTACCATTAGGTTAGATGAGAGCTTGGGCTACGAGGAGGAGCCAGTTGCCATTGTTGATAGACAGGATCGCCAGTTGAGTCTAAGAGGATTTCTGTGGTAAGAGTCCAGTGGAGGGCCCAACCGGTCGAGGAGGCGACCTAGGAGTCCGAGGAGGACATGCGGAGTCGATATCCCCACTTATTCAGTAGTCCAGGTACTTTTCTACGTCCGTCGGAGGATGAACGTTTGTTTAAGAGGTGGAGAATGTAACGACCAACTGGTCGTTTTGCATTTTTGAACCCCGTTCCCTTAAATAATACTTTCCACACCTACTTTAGCTAAATTATGACTTGCGGGGACGGGTGGTTCGGAAGTTAGAAGAGTTCTGAGCGAGATTAAGCGTAGTTGCTTTTTTAAATTCCTTTAAAAAGACCAAGTTTGACTTCGGTCAACATTTCGGGAAAACAGACCCGAAATCGTGATTTAACAATTTCTGATGGTCCACGGGAAAGTATGGGACCTAGGCGTATGCCCGGAACGAATTCTGAGGTCCCTAGCCCGAGTAATGAATTTTTATGTAAAATTATTAAGTTTAAGTTTCAAAGAATTAAATAAACTAAGAAATCATTATTTTCATAGGTATCGGGTTCGGATTTCAATTTCGAAACTTGGTACTAGTCCGAAATATCAGTTAAGACCTACCCGTAAAAATTGGTGTCAATCCGAGTAGTTTAAGGGCTTTTTGACCCGTTGAAGGAGAATTAAGAACTTGAAGTTCAATGAATTGATTCATTTGGTTTTAGGGGTTGATTCCTAGATTTAGCATTGTTTTGAGTGTTTCGAGGGTTCGAGTAGGTCCGCCTCGTGATTTCAGACTTGTCGGTATGTTTGGGCGGGGCTCGGGAGCCCCGAGCATCAAATGGTCGAGGTTCGAGTGAAGTTTAAAACATAGGAGAAAACTCCATCTGCTGCTTCTGTCATAACCGCTTTTGCGGCTCTTGGACCACAGAAGCGAGACCGCAGAAGCAATCGTCTCATCATGGAAGCAGAAAGGATCAAGTCCTAGGAAACCGCAAAAGCAGCCCAGGGACCGCAGAAGCGGTCCGGCTCAGTTCCCCTATTTCGCAGAAGCGGCCCTGGGACCGCATAAGCGATTCTGCCTATGCGGCCCCCAGATCGCAGAATCGTCGAGCCCCAGTTACCAAGAAACCACATAAGCGGCCATTTTCCATAGAAGCGGAACCCGCAGAAATGGGATTTCTTCCGCAGAAGCGAAAATCGCTGGGGACAGAAGCTCATTTAATACGAGCTCAAGCTCATTTCTTCCATATTTCCATCAACACTTAGGCGATTTTGGTGATTCCAAAGGGGAGGTTTCAACATAAAATTTCGAGGTAAGTAATCCCCACTCATTTTTAGTTCAAATACATAAACATTAGGTAGATTTAACACTAGAAATTTGGTAAAATCAAGGGATTTGAGCTAGACCTAGGGTTTAATGAAAACTAAGGTTTTAGTACATAATTTTCCATGTAATGAACTAGAAATCATATATTTGTGATCCTTAGGTGATAGAGAACAACTTCCTTCGAAAAATCTTGGAATCCGGGCACGTGGGCCTGGGGTCGGAATTTAGGAAACTCGAATTTATGGTTAGAAAATTTTTTAAATAACTACAATTCGACCTCGTAAGCTCTTATTGACTATTTCTTGCTTATTTTAATTAGTTGGTGCTTTTTTGGCTACAAATTGAGGGTTTGGGCTTATTCTTGATATCGGAAGTGCGCTTCGGAGCGAGGTGAGTCTTGACTACGCACGCGTTAGGTGAAGAGAGCCCGTGCATAGCTACTACAATGTTAAATGTCCGGGTAGCTTAGGACCTACAACATGCCCACTAAATATATCTCTTGTGTTAAATTGTTATTATGAACACCTAGTGTGTACTAGAGACTTAAAAAAGGGATATGAGCATATTTCTATAGTAATTGAATTTGAATTGGTATTTTGGACCATTTATGTGTCATGTGTGTGAACTTGATATTTTATCCTTATTTGTGGATCAGGCCGATCGCCTCAGTATGAATAGATGCATCTATAGGCGCGTCGTCGACCCTCGGCAAGTGCACAATTTATTTTTGTTGGTTCGGGCCATCGCCTTGGTATTATGTGCGCATTTTAATTGTGGAAAAGCTTATACATGTTTTGTGTTGCCATTATCTCATATGATGAACTATAAACTTGATGTTGTAAGATTCTTGACTCATACCACCTGCTGTAAACTGTTGATATAATTGACCTTAGTAAGTATCGAGTTGACCTCTCGTCTCTACTTCTTCGAGATTAGACGGGATACTTACTGGGTATATGTTATTTATGTACTCATGCTACACTTCTGCACTTAAATGTACAAGATTTGAGGCAGGTGGATCCGGACATCACTCTGGTGCATATCAGTGAGCGCACCTGGGACTTCTACAGTGGGCTGCACTCCCTTCTTGCCGATTCGCAGCTGAAGAAGTCTTCCTTGTATTTTTGTTGTTTCTGTCTATCCTGATTCAGACAGTAGGATAGGATATTATTCATGTTATGTATATTCTACTAGTTGCCCGTAGCTTGTGACACCAAGTTCTGGCACACACACAGTGGTAGACGTTATTTTGGGTTGTATAACTGTCTTTTCTTTTTATTGATCCTACTGGTTTATGACTGTAATTTGGGAAAACTTATATCTCAGTGGTTTTTAGTAAGGGTAAATTGGGATTTAATTATTCTTCCGTGTTGGCTGGCCTGACAAATAGTGTCGGTCGCCATCACGACCTATTATGAAAAATGGGTCGTGACAAGGAAATTTAATTAGTCTCATTTAAAATTAAATCAGATTTTGGCTACTTTTAATTTTGCATTTAATAAAATCCAAAATTCAAATAAATAAAAAAGATAAAAAGAAGAAAACAAATAAATAGAATATAAAATGGAGGAAAGAAGAATTAGGCTAGTGTAATTTGGGCAAAATTTGAGGCCAGCACAAATGAACCCCTTCCAAACTGTTCCCAGTCCAAGCACAAACACCCTCTTACCCGGTCAATCTTCAGTCCCCTGAGACCACTCAAATGACGTAGTATCATGCCAATACTACGTCGTTTTGATATCTTTAGGTTCAAATCAATCTCGCCCGTTCCTTTTCATTCATCCAATGGCTCCTATGGTTCAAAGGCAATTAGATAAAAATGTCCTAAATTTCTAACGAACCCTAGAGACAAACTATGCCTTCCTCGTACCTTCCCCCCCCCTCTCCCCCCTTCTCCGTCGCCGGCTCCGCCCAACTTCGCCGTCGGAAATCGCTCACGGCGGCGGTAAATCTCCAAACTCACCCAAATTTTCACCACAGGCCCCCCCTTCCCTCCTCTTTCCATATCCATGCTTGAAATTCCTCGAACATCACTGCAACTCCTCGAATATACCAAACTCTAGGCGCCGCCACCACCCAAATCATACCAAATTTGTACCCCACAATCCCCAGGCCATCCTAAGCCCTACACTCATGGTTATTTCGTAGAAATCCCAACCAGATCTCCCCAATTTCACATCTAGGGTTCGAGCCCTCGAAGCCAAGGTCAAAGTCGTTCATACATGAAGAATAGATGATTAAGTATCACATTGGGGTTTAAATCAGAGATTTGGTTCTCGAGTTCGAGTCAAGGTGGTGAGTTTTCTTTCTTTCGCATTTTATTTCTTCTTCTGTTTATTTTGTTTCTATTCAACCTCTGTTCTTCTTTTCTTTTCTGGTAGAATTATCTTGATAATCAAACCTCTGTTCTTCTCCTTTGCTTCCCTTAGTCTGAATTCCACCTAGATCTTTTAGTTTAATTCTTGTCGCGATGTAGTTTAGAATTAATCCTGTGTTGGTAATTTTAGATATTAGTTTGATTTTGTGTTTCGAATCTATTTTTACAGTCTTGATAGTCTTTAAACAATCATGTTTGGGCATTGTTTGATTTTGATTTGTTTAACTAGTAATCATATATTGTTGTTATTAGTTAGTTTAATTAGTTTAATTTAGTTTATTTCAGTTTAATCAATAACTGTTCTTTAGTACAGTGTTTGTTTTCAAGGAATTGTTAGGCTTAGTTTAGTTAATTTGGATATAGCTGAATTAGGTTGGTTAGTTAACCATGGTAACTAACAGGGTAATGGGTTGAGGTTAATTGAGATAAGACTAGTAATTCCAAAACAAGTTCAGGGGTAGTTTGGGTATTTAGAATTGCATAGGAATGTTGTAATTAAAGCTAACATCCTCTAGAATCTTCTAAAATAGGGCCATAGTTATAATTTCTGAAACTTAGAGCAGTAACTTGAGAAACAAGTCAGAATAAAAAGGACTATTGAATAAAAACTGAAAATAAAAAGAGGGAGAAAATGGGTAATGAAATCTAGAAGTTTCCCCTTGATTTTCTGCCTATAAAAGGCAGTCCCCTTGCCCTCTTTTCTAAGTTTCACAATCTGAAAAATTTCCCAAAAATTTTCAGCCTCTAAAATTCTC
>MU683677.1:4679-115902 GCA_026770625.1 Nicotiana glauca
GGACCCTTATCACTCCGAGGCCTTTTTTTAGCTCTCTTTCCAAAGATATTGTTGAATTCAAGCAGCTCTTCAAACACTTCTTCACCCGACAATGGAGCAGGTGCAAGTCTATGCTTTTCCTTACCATCAAAAGACTTTTTATCTCGTCGGAATGGATGATCACGAGGCAAAAATCTTCGATGGCCCAAGTAACATATCTTATGACTATTTTTGAGATATTGAGAACATGTATCATAATTGCAAGTGGGGCATGCCAATCTCCCCTTAGTGCTCCATCCTAAAAGCATTGATAATGCTGGAAAGTCACTAACTGTCCACATTAAGGCAGCACGCATTCGGAAAGTTTGGTTGGTTTCAGCATCAAATGTGTCTATCCCAGTTTCCCATAGTTCCTTCAATTCTTCAATTAATGGTCGTAGGTACACATCTATATCATTTCCTGGAGATGATGGACCTGGAATGATCATAGAAAATATTATATACTCCGGCTTCATGCAAATCCACGGTGATAGATTATAGTTCATTAGCATAACAGGCCACATGCTATGAGAAATGCTCATCGTCCGAAACGGGTTGAAACCATCACTTGAAAGACCCAATCTAACATTCCTAGCATCTCTAGAGAAGTCTGGGTGCAAAGAATCAAAAGCCTTCCAAGCTTCCCCATCAGCAGGATGTCTTATGTTCCCATCATTGGGTCGTTCATTAGCATGCCATCTCATTGCAGCAGCCGTTTCAGGACACATGAATATCCTCTGAAGCCTAGGCTTTAAAGGAAAGTACCTTAAAACCTTTGTAGGGATTTTAGAGCTTGGTTTAGTCAAAGGACCACCACTCTTCCATCTTGAAGACCCACAAATAGAGCAATTCTCAGCATTCGCTTTTTCTTTCCAAAATAACATGCAATCATTAGGGCATGCATGTATTTTTTTCGTAATGAAGATCCAAATCTGTTATCATGTTTCTAGCCTTTTTGAAAGATTTTGGTACCTGAACAAAGGGAAATGCCTCTTTTATCAACTCTAACAAATCGGAGAAAGCCACATTTCTCAACCCATGCAAGGATTTAAGCAAGTACAATCGAATAGTGAAACTCAGTTTACTAAAATTTTCACACCCCATATATAACTCTTGTTTTCCTTCCTCCAACAATTTGAAAAACTTCTTTGCATCTTCAGATAGTCTTTCCCCAACTCCTTCTTCATCCCCTACCTGACCCTCTATATTTCTAAATTATCATGAAGTAGTCCATCAATATCGTCACGTATGGTAGAACCTTCATCATCATTGCTTGCATGAGGTGTACTTCTCGAGGAAAATCCTTCCTCGTGGAAAACCCATTTGGTATAACCATCAACAAATCCATAAACAACCAAATGATCCTCCACCGCATTTCTATAATACCAATAGCGATTCATGCACTTTTTGCAAGGGCATAATATTTCATTTCCTTGGGCAGCTCGCTCAAATGCCTTATCAAGAAAATCATTCACTCCTCAGATATACTCATCCGTCCATCTTAGGAGATTCATCCAACTTTTATCATCATTATCCATAGATATTCTATACCATAAAAAAAAGAGGAATTAGTAGTAATAAAGCACTAGCTAACAACAACAATGACAAACCTTGTAAATTCTATAAGTGGGGTTCTAGGGAGAGTAGTGCATTCGTAGACCTTATAACCCCTACCTGAGTTCTAGGGAGGGTAGTGTGTTCGTAGACCTTGTAGGTATCTTCATATTCCATATGACTCCTCTGGTTCAACCATCTAATTTTACTTATGTGTGCTACATTATCATTTCTCATGTCATTAGCTAAAAATACTTAGCCTGGACTTGAATAATACTAAGCCTAGAGTTCCATCTGAAATTCCTTTATTCCCAATTCCAGATTCCTCCAAGCAATCCTCTCTTTTTGGATGAGTGCAATTCTCAATTTTTGACCAGAAAGCAATGAATGGTAAAATGCCAAATTATCTTGTTTAGGACCACAAATTTTTAAAGTCTTCATTTTTTCTTAAATTTTCGTGCCTAGTCAAACAGGTTCATATAAATTGGAACAGAGGGAGTATAAACCAAGTCATGAATAGTGTTTTGACAAATATAGGAGGACAAATTGAAACTAAACATTCTGGAATCATAAAGTTATTGAAGTTGTAAAATAACAAAAAGAATACACTATTATCAGAGATGACACTTCAGAGGACGAAGCTTCAAAGATTCAGCACTTGTGGTGTATTCGGAGCTGCATAATCTAATACCACAGCCCAATTTTTAAAACATCTTTCTCTAAGGTTTTAAACAATGCTGAGAGAATATATTGTTGAGCCACCACGACAATGCCCATTAAAAGCAACTATATGGACTACAGGAGATAAAAAGGTCCCCAACAATTAACAAGAAACAGGGGGAAATAATGAGAATTTGCCTAGCAACTCTTATTGTTCACTCATAGAGCTTGGTTCTATCTCTAATCAGATGCCAGAAGAAAAAAGACGGACCACTGGAGATTTGGTTTATTCAATTTTTTAAGTTTTTTTATGGACAAATCTAATAAGAGCTTAGACCTTCTTGGCGATGCATTTCTCAACTGCACAATTCCTTTGAAATAAGCTCGTCCACACAGGGAAACATTCAAAAAGAACATGAGTTACCTTCATGACAAACCAAAAGGACGTTACCTATAGTGAGATATTCTTGATTGAGTAATCAATTTTAGTCATTCAAAGGCAAAGAGAAAATTTGATTTAGAGCAAATTTAGTAGTGGTGAAATGCAGAACTACATCGTTGAAGATGCTTAAATGGACTCTTGCTCTTAACTACAGCTACACAACAGTTGTAGTTTGAGCCACAGATGAGAACATCTTTTGATTTAGAGCAAGTCAAGGAAGTATCAGTTAAGAAGCGAAGATTAGACCAATCACTGGAATTAGCATGAGAAGAGTAAAACTGCCATGATTGAAGCATCAGACACACATCCATTTAAGCTTCAACCCATAAGAGTAGGCAAGGAACAGAAAGTAGATTCTTATCTTATCAGCGCACAAACAAACAAGAAAAAAATTTTATGTTCAAGAAATTTGAGTACTGATAAGTAATGCTACACGAATCAATGGCTTAAGATTCCATAGAGAGTTGCAGGGGTAACTAAATCAGGATATAATAGAACTGAAAGGTAGACAAAATAGGTTAAGGTGGACAAAGACTGAAAGTGATGCAACAGAAATGCTGCCTATTTGTGTTTTTCCTTTTAGGCCAGTAGTGTCTAGCATACATATTCTGCTACAACAATTAAATCTATTTGTAATATAGAAAAATTATATGAATTGCATAGAACTTCAAGCTCAAGAACAGCACCTCGAATGAAACATGAATCCCAGGGTTGTATTATACCAGTGTTCGGTCGAACAAAGTACTTCTTTGGGGAAGTAGTTTTCACCTATCAACGAAAAACAAGGAGTATAAGTAGAGTGTACATACAATAATGAGTTACAATAGTCCTTTAAAAAGACATGAAGGATTAAAATTACTATTCGAGTTGAGATGAAGCATACTGCATACCTTAAAACCAATAGAATGCTCTCTGCTATTTGTGACTTTAAGATCGCAGTAGCGTTGTTTATCCAACTCAACTGAGATAGGAAATTCCAGAACCACAACCAAACATGAGTGTGTATGACAAGTAAGAATATTCTTGATAAATCGTAGGCGAAGATAAAATTGTTTGATTCTCCAAAGAGTAACATCGTCATATAAAACAGAACAGGATAAGCCAGTTCTAATAACCGTCTCTTCGGTCACCAGCCAGGATTTTCGAACAGAAATAACAACATTTGCATAGTTTAGTAGATGGCTAATCGTTTCTGAGTTAGTAGCTATGGAACACTTCAAAATCAGTTCAACAATCTCCAAGAAATTTTACAGCAAATTGTTTCAACCAATGGCAGCCTCAAGTCGAACTGCGAATGCAGTTCAATACTAAAAAAATCAGGCTTACACAACGTGAGTCGAATTCAAAGATTCAAATCGATCTATCCCAAATAATAGTAATGAAGTTCAGTATTCTATTAGATTAATCAATCACAAATCCCTCAAAATCTAGAAAATGACACAAGTTTAAGCGTAGAGAAATCATACCTGATGCGTCGAGGAGTGCATAGGCTACGCAACAGCTTCAGGCACTCAAATCCATAAATTTAAAGTTGTTCTTCGAGCTTTAGCACCAGAAATTCGATTGTTGACACCAAACAAATAAACCCAAGCTTCAACCACAACTTCTCGACACCAATTAGAATAAAACCCCAAACCCAATTTGTTCAGAAATTCACAAAAACAACAAACCCTAGGTCATCAGAGAGAGAGAGAGATATGGGGGTATTAGAGTTTTTAACAAGATTTTGAGAAGATGACCTAAGTCATCGAAGAAGAAGAAGATTTTGATAGAGAGAGAGATGGGGGCGGGTATAAGTGAAGAAGAAGATGGCTCGGTAATTTTGGGGGTATCGCCTAGCAGATATCGCAGTTAATGGGAAATTAAGTACCAAAAAAGTTTTTTATTTTATATATATTATTAAAATTATTAAAAAATAAATTAATAGGGATTGTTTTGGCGGGTGTAATAAAATTTTGGAGGGAAAATAAGGGAGAAAAAATAACCGTTCCAATAGAAATTTTTGCAACGAAAGCGTTCCTGTAGATAGTTTTATTGGGATGGTTCAGATAATCGTTGTGCCAGATGAATCTATGGCAACATTTGTTTTACCATTGTAACGGTTCTATAGTTAAGGTGTGCTGATATCACCTAAATGCTACTGTAACGGTTATAACTGTTACCATACAAGTTCTATGGCAACGGTTGTTGAACCGTTGCTAAAATAACTGTTCCCATAGGCACATTTTCTGGTAGTGGGAGAGATTGTAAACTTGTTTGGCTTGATTGTTCCTTCCTTGTGCATTTGATTGTTGTTTCTATTACCGTTACCTATTTGTGTATGGTTTGAGTTTACTTGGAGCAAAGTTTGTTCATACATACCAGTACAATTCAAGTGTACTGACGTTCCTTTTGCCGGGTGCGCTACATTCGTGTTATGATTGTATGTGTATCCATAGCAGGTATTCCAGTCCACTGACCGTAGCTCCTCATCACTTCCCGTCAGCTGAATTGATGATCCCCTTTCCTTTCGGGGCCCTGCGTGGCTCATGCTGCTTCTGTTTTGGAATCTTGTTTTAATATTTGTATAAGGTATAGCCGGAGCCTTGTTACCGGCAAGTATTGTATCATCCTTTTTCATGTTTAAAGGCTCCATAGACAGAAAATATGGGTCATGAACTTATGTGATATGTATCTTGTATGTTAGGTTATGTAAAATGTAAACCACGCTAAGAATCATGTACCGTGTGTATGTTTTGAAATAAATAGGTGTTTAATTGTAAATGGTTATTTCATTTAGCTTATAAGTAATGAAAAATGCAGGGTAACACATGGGGTAGGAAAGGCACCCAGGTCCGCTTGACTGGGGCTACCCGATCGACCGCCGGTCATGTCCCTCAATTTGGGGCCTGACAGAAACGGATTTAAAAAAATATTTTTCAAGCAGTATAATAATGTGTAGGTACATAGAAGCTATTTAAGGCAACAAACCAATAGTAGACAGTTTGAAGAAAAGGAATGGGAATCAACCGGTAAAATCAAAATTACATGCTTTTACTCGAATGAATCAAGTCGGAAAAGGGGTAAAGAAAGGTTCAATTAGGGAAAATTAGTAACAATCAAGTAAACACAATTAAAGGAATTCGGAATCAATTAGTAGTTGGAAAAACCTTTTGAAAGAAGAGTTCTCATATATAAAGCACACAAATATGTAAATCAAGAAGGGACTATCAAGTTATTTAGAAGAGAGTTTAATCAAAGAAAAGTTCAGAATCATAAGCAAAGAGATACATCTTCAATTTGCAGACCCATAGTGAGTCTGAGAGTCTAGGTTCCCAAAGTGGAACCCTAACTCGAACACAAAATCAAAATCGTCAAAGGAAACCCCCAAATCCTAGGGTTTCAAAATTGAATCAGACATGGAGGTGAGAAAGCAAGCCATTTGTTTTAGACTCTCACCAAAACAGATATGATAGCATGTTTGAACGACAAAGGGAGAAAAACCATGAAGAACATATTTAAGAAAACTCGGAACCTAAACAAGTTCAGAAGAAGGAGATGATACGAACTTGAACAAAAGCAGATGAAGCATGCAAGAACATGAACAGAGTATAGTAAACAAAAATCAAATAACTTAATGGTAAACACATATAGTAAAAGAGTAAAGAAAATATAGCAAATATTAACAGGAGTAGCATGCATAGTAAAAAAGAAAAGGTAAAAGACAGTACATGCGTAATAAAAAGAAATCACATGAGCAGG
Organism: Nicotiana glauca; assembly: GCA_026770625.1. NCBI lineage: Eukaryota > Viridiplantae > Streptophyta > Magnoliopsida > Solanales > Solanaceae > Nicotiana > Nicotiana glauca. The sequence goes on from MU683677.1 coordinate 11,095, forward strand.
GTATAGACAAAAAGACATAAAGCAAAGAAGAATAATAATTAGAAAGATTTTTCCAAAAAATCCTTTCAGAAACCCTAAAATTGGAGAGAAAAGATTTTGAAAAGAACCTTTTGGGGAAAACACTTTGGATGGCAAGAAAAGCATAGATACAGTATAGATCTAAGCAAATAACGGTGAAAGAACCTCGAATAGCTTAGGGTTTCGGAGAAACCCTCTGTGACGACCCGACACGTCGTCTCAGGAGTTACCGTCTTTTTCCCCCATACTTATGCTTCTTCATGTTTCATTATCAGTATTTGGTGTGTTAGAGTTGATTTGGATTGGTTTTGGTAGAAAATGAGACATTTAGTCTCTTTAAGGGAGACTTGTTTTGGAAAAGTCAACCGGATGTTGACTATTGAGTTAGAGGGTTCAGATGTGATTTCCGGTGATTCGGTTAGCTTTGGGGAATGATTTGTGACTTAGAAGTGTGATCAAATTTGATTTTGGATGTCCGTTGTAGAATTAGGCTTGAATTGACGAAATTAGTATTTTAGCGAATTCCGGTTGATAGGTGAGATTTTGATCCGAGGGTCAAAATGGGATTCTGAGAGTTGCTGTAGCTTTGTTAGGTGATTTTGGATATGTGTGAAAAATTTCAGGCGATCGGAGGTGATTTGGTTGGGTTTTTGATCGAATGCGAGTTTCAGAAGAATTTGAAGAACTTAGGCTTGGATTTGATATAATTTGATGGTTTTAGTGTTAATCGTGGTGTTTAGATAATTGGAGCAAGTTTGAATAAGGTATTAGCTCTTGTTTGTGTTTTTGGTTGAGGTCCCGGGGGCCTCGGGGTGACATCGGATGGTTAAATGGAGAGTTTTGGAATTTTTGCATGTTAAAGGTTAGCTGGTATCTGGTATTTCCGCATCTGCAGAAAAAGGACCGCAGATGTGGTTCCACAAATACGAAGAAGGGGTCACAGGTGCGGACTGGACCAATTGGAGGAATTTCGTAGAAGCGGGCGTATTCCCGCAGATGCGGTGTCCGCAGGAGCGAAAAATGACCGCAGAAGCGGTCCTGAGAAATTTTGAAGAATCCGCAGAAGCGGAGGAACTGCCGCATAAGCGGTAATCGCATGTGCGGTATCTGGGTCGCAGAAGAGGAAAAAGGCTGGGAAGAAGGGTTTTTAAATAACATTTCATCTGCGAGCTTGGAATATTTTCCACCATTTTTTAACAACATTAAGAGCTATTGGACGGGAATTGAAGGTGATTTCGACTGGAATTTATTGCAGGTGAGTTATATGACCTTGAAACACGATTATTATGTGAAATTTACCTAGAAATTCATGGAAATAAAGCCTAAAATTGATGAACTAGGGCTTGGGTTTTTGATATTTCAAATTGGGATATGATGGGTCATTTGAGCTCGGATTTGAGAGTTCTTGGCATGTATGAACTCGTGGCGAGATAAGGAATCCGGTGATGTAAATTTTCTGATTTTTCGAGAAATGGGCCAAGGGCTCGGGTTTTGCAATTTTGTGATTTTCGATGTTTATTCAATTCTTTTCAATTGGGTTATGTTCCCTTAGCTTATTACAATGTATTCACTCTGATTTTGGATAGATTCGACGCGTGCGGAGGCCGATTTGATGGGCAAGGGCGTCGCGAGCTAGAGATTTCACCAATTGGAGGTGAGTAATGATTTTAAATGATATCCTGAGGGTTTGAAATCCCGTAATTGCACACCATAGTGCTATATTGAGGTGACTTACATGTCGGATAGCGAGCGTGGGGTCGAGCACCGCTGAGGATTGTGACTTGGTCCGTCCCAATTGATGATTTTTACTGCGTATTGGACTGGAACATATTTGTTATTATCATGATTTGGGATGATTGCCATATTTGGGCTTCGTGCCAATTTTTTGAACCCTTCGGGGATTAATTTTATTGTTTCCTCACTATTTTGACTTATTACTTGAACTCATTCATATTGTTTCTCCACGATTTTACAACTCAGCCACTTTTACTTAAATTCGAGTCTTAAATGATATTTTAAATGATAATTTGGGCTGAGGACTATTGTTTTACTAATGCCCGAGGGGCTTGTGATGATATTCTGACTGAGTGTGGCCGAGGGTTAGATGTGAGGATACATTGAGTGATGTGAGGCCGAGGGCCTGGATGTGAGGATTATATATGGATAGGGCTGCATGTCGCAGCAGTATATTATATGGATCGGGCTGCATGCCGCAGCAGTATGTATATATTGGATCGGACTGCACGCCGTAGTGAGCTATAGATCAGGCTGCACGCCGCAGCGATATGTGGATTGGCCTGCATGCCGCAGCGGCTACTATGTGATACTGTTCTGAGAGTGTTATTGAGAGTGAGTCCGAGGGGTAAGTACTATTTTTGAGGGATTGCCCGAGGGGCGGACTTTTATGTGCTCATCTTGCATATTTATTTGCCTTTTACCTGTTATACTGTGGTATTTGTACCCGAGGGGCGGACTTTTCTGTGCTTATCATCACTAATTGTTTTGAAATTGTTTTCGTAATAATTGAAAAGATCATTTTCAAAAGAGATTTTAACCGAGCCAAGGTATTTCTAAAGATTTCACAGATTACACTATTTTCTCAGAAAATTGTACCCGCCTTCTATATGGAATGTTGGTTGCTTTATGTGATTTCTTGCTGCTCAGTTATTATTTACCTTTATTACTCACTGAGTTGGAGTACTCACTTTACTCCATGCATCTCGCGTGCAGTTGCAAGTATTTATTCACCCGGTAGCAGGTATTGGCTGCGTGGAGGTAGAGTTGTAGAGGTTTTAGCGAGGTGATTGCCAGCGTTCGCAACGCCACTGTCTTTCTATGTTGTTCTTTATTCTTGTTCAGTGTATTTCTAGACTGTAAAGTGGGAATTTCATTCTTATAGATGCTCGTGACTTGTGACACCCCGGTCGGGCTGTGTTGCGTTGTAATTATGTTAATTAATATCATTAAATCATATTCAAACTGTTATTTAACTAATTAACTGCTTAAAAGTGGTGTTCTGAAATGGTCTTGCTGGCCTTGTCTTCACGACAGGCGCCATCACGACCGAAGCGAGGTTTGGGTCGTGACAAGTTGGTATCAGAGCCTAGGTTACTAGGTCTCACGAGTCATGAGCAGGTTTAGTAGAGTCTCGCGGATTGGTACAGAGACGTCTGTATTTATCCTCGGGAGGCTGCAGGACCTTTAGGAAACCTTCACATTCTTGAAATCCTTATCGTGTGTCCTTGATTCAGCCTGATAAGAAACTCTTGAAATTCCTTCCACGCGTTTGTATGCGCACATGAGCGCTCAGTATCAAATATTCCTTGATGGCGTGTGATTCCCCGATCAAGGGGCGAGATGTGATCTCTGTGAGTTTGATGTTGGGCCATTCTGGAGGACTTGAGGTCGTATCTTGCCTATGGCTTGAGCACCGAGGTGTTGATTGTGTGAGCAAGTGTTTTGAACTTATATGTTCGGTATTGTCCCTATTAGCCAGAATGGCGGTTGGATATCCATGTGATGAGTATGTTAGTACTGCGAGATGTATATATATGATTTGGTAGTGACGAAGAAATATGCTGGATAATAGATGAATTGTTAAGGTTTCCTATTGTGATTTGATGTGTAGCCCGAGTATGGGCGCATTAAGAATGTTTTCCTATCCCCTAGTAGGGGAGTGAAGTGCATTACATGTGGCGGTATGAGTTCAGACCCAGGAAGACTAAATGACTGTGTAATATGTATGACGGTGGAAGGTATGCTGAAATACTAAATTGAGGCGAAGCAGGAGGGTTATCTCCTGCGGAGTGATCTTAAGTGGTATGGTCCTTATGTGTATGTTAGAAGATCTTATGTATAATTGAAGGGTATGTGTTGAAATTTGAAAATTCGGGTCGCTTAAGAGAGTGGACTCAACTGATGTGGGGATGAATGCGATATTTGCAGAGGATTACAGTACTAGATGATCTGTGTTTTCACAAACTTGTAAATGATTTGAGTTTAATCTCACCATGGTATTGTGGCATCATTAGAGTAAAAGTGTTATGAGTTGCTGACTGTGTCTTGATATATGGCTTCGAGCCAAGTTGGGGAGTTTGCGATTGATTAGCTAATTGTACGGTCATGTGCTATGTTGGTTCCGATTTGAGGCATGCAGGCGAATCAGTTCTGGTTGCGGAATTTGAGCCGAGGATGGCACAAGCAAATCAAAGTGGTGACAGAGGTCATATTATGCTTTATAGAGTATGAGAATCACGGAATGTCTAGAGTGTTATTGGCAAAGGATTCTCGGTGTATAGAGCAGGAAGTTGCTTGGTTGTATTGGGATGAAGATATCATTTTGTGGTATCGGAGTGCCAATGAGGCACGGGTGGTTTTGTCCGTCAGGTCAAGTGATTTGCAGTTTGAATAAGAGTGGATGACTTTCGAAAATGGTTCTAATGTGTTCAAGAGTCTACAGGGAACAATAAGTATCTTAAAGTTGCATGTATGGTTGGAAATTGTGTTTTCATTGAAAGAGGTTCAGATTTGTCGTATTTCTATGTTAATTATGGGATTTTATGCATCAGTATCACAAGAGTAAAGGTAACGGATTTAGATTCATAGGAAGTTCTTCTAAGTTAAGTGTTGTGGAATGTGGTGTTTTTTTTGGGAATATTCGAGGGAGAATATTCAGCGGCTTGTAGGTTTCAGACAGCGTGGTTCATGCTTGGGTCTCGTGTGGTAAGCCTGGGTGAGGCATTGTGGTACTATAGTTAGGAATGAATATGTCACGCCCCAAAATTCGAGAAGCGCGACCGGCGCTCAACCAAGTAAACCCGATTGAGCAAGCCTGGCAGGTCTCATACATACTACCCATCCCAACTCAATAATTAAATAAGGGATAGACTCCTTTAATAGAATTCTATCAACATATAATTAACGATTTCCATTTTAGTTTCATTAGCAACATCATTTTTGACACTTTAAGGGTATTACAAGTTATAAAATTATATGCATCATTGCCAAATATAAATATTTCTATTTTAATTTCCAATACCCGACACTACCCACAACCTGTCTATAGAGCCTCTAAATATAACTGAAGAATAATACAGAAATGCCGGCAATAAGGCTCCGGCTATACCTTATACAAATATAAAAAAAATAATACTCGGGGAAGAACAGCGGCCTAAGCCACGCTGGGCCCCTAGGGGAAAGGGGCTCACCCATACTGCTGATGGAAAGTGGAGGAGGTGCTACTGCCGGTGGGCTGGAGTGCCTGCTGTAGATCCACCTACAATCATATCACGAATGTAGCGCCCCCGGCAAAAAGGACGTCAGTACATTTGAATTGTACTGGTATGTATAACTAAACACCATTTTACTAGAAAGAACTATCAAACAGATACAAGCGACTAATATGGGCAAATCAAAGAAGCAATTCATATAATCTTTCATACAATTTCCACAACATAGATTAGAGCATTTCTGTCACATGTTCACCACTGTTCTCATTACCACCGCCATCTCGAGCAGAGTCCGGTCACGACCCGACCGGCTAGGTCACCTCATTGGAGGCATTACTTTCAATCCATATTTTATTTCCCTTATCTGGAATTCAATATCAGCACATTACCACCATGTGTGCGGCATGGTGTCCGATCACGACCCGATCGGCTAGGTCACCTCATTAGAGGCATTACTCCATTTTCATTAGTCAACACTTCAAATCTTTACCCCACATATATCATAACAATTCCTGGGGCACTCATGGCCACCATCATCACATCATGTCCGCTTTTTCAATATTCATTTTACAAGTTGCGATCATAGACACATATATCAAGGATAATTCGAGTTGCAATCACAGGTAAGTGAGCACATCGCTAGCACAATAAGATTGGTACATTTCATGTTGGATTATAGCCCAAATACTTCAATGTTGGATTATAGCCCAAATACTTCAACACATAACTGTACTTTTCATCATTTTCTAATTGTTAAGATTGGTACATTATTCACATTGAGGCACATCCTTCACGAATATGTATATATACATGCAAATCAATTAATGCGTAATAACAATCAATACACTAGCCAATTTAACTCTTACCATACTTTTGTAAATGATGCAGCTCAATTTCTAATAAAAAAAGGGATTTAGCCATACATACCTCAATAAAGCTTTTTCTTACTCTTTTACAATTTCCGGAACTCTTAGAACTTTGATCTCTTGAGATGAAGGTCTAGGGGTTTTCACTTGATTTTCTTCAAGGATTTAGCCCAATCTTATGGAGTAATTTGATGGGGAGACTTTCCCTCTCTAACAACCCTATCTCTCTCTCTAGAAATGCTCAAAAGAATTGTTTAAAATGAGCTAGAACACCGGATATATCGATATGGAAGTCGGGTTAAAAATTAGAAAAATTGGAGCCCCGAGTCAAATATGCGATCACATTTGTGATCGCAGAGGTAACATGCGGTCCGCGTAATAGACCGCAAAATGCTCCACAAAAACTAAACATTCTAACTCAGTTTGCGGTAAGAATGCGGTCCGTATTCATGTTCTGCAGTCGCAAAGTGCACTGCACCGCAGAACTGACCCTCGCAAAAATTCAAAGGAAAATATGCGACGATTATGCGGTCCGCATTTTGATTATGCGACCGTATTTCGACCGCATAACTGACTTCAATTTTAACCAACATTCTACCTCACTCTGCGGCACATATGCGGTCCGCATTTCGATTATGCAACCGCATTCTGGACCGCATTTCTTGCATTTTTGTGGAAACTTATTCTTGACTTTTTAAGGTATTATTCAATCCAAAAAGGTCCGTGCCGCAGATTAACATATGATCTTAACTTGGCACCACGGGATCCAGGTTTTCGAGTAGGGATTTCGTGGGGCCTTACAAATATCAAGTTGATGATGAATCAGAAGGGAAATCAGATAGATGTAATAGCTTGATAGTGGACCGAATCGGTATGGTAAGGATGTGATTAATTATTTGTGTGTGTTCGAGGCAATGAGTTCGTACAGGTATTTTGCAGCAAAGCTGTTGAGTTCTGACAGCTTGTTTAGCTTTGTCTAGTTAGAAGGATTCAGTCCTGACAGTTTAGCTTGTGCAAATATAATTGGGAGAGAATTCTTGTTGGGTTTCATCGTGGTATGGAGATGTATATTTTCTATGAGCATGCGGAGCATGGAGTGTGTAATGATTTTTCTTTTAGATAGGATCAATGGAAGTTCTTGACTAGTTGAGTGCGTCGATGTCTGCGGCGCGAGAGGGAGATAGAAGTTCTCATGTTATCCTTGGATGGTATGGTATATGCAGTATATCGAGACTGGCGTGTGTGAGGTTTCAGTTCAGTTCTGAAAGGAAGTTCATAAAACTCTTAGGCAACGAGTAGCCTCAGATAATCAAGGAAATGGTACTGCTAAATGGAAGTGATTTGATGAGAGTATTTGTCTCGGAAAGAGGTAATGTGATTTAACTGATGATACTTCGGTAGTATTGCGGCACCTTCTTTCTAGGTCAATTGCCGATATCTGATTTTGTTTGATGGCACATGGGAAGTTTTAGAATATCTTTCGTGGAATGATTGGGTACTTGGGGTGTGATATGTATTCATACGACAGAATTCAGGACCAGGTATGGTGATACGTGTGCTATATGGAGTTGGAGACTGGGAGTTCTCAGGTACAGACAATGTTGTGGGTGTGGATCGTATGTATCGGCACCGTTTAGTGGCTATTAAGATTTAGAGGCCCGAGTGGATCTTTCTTTGCTTGGTATGTTAGATTTTGGATATAATGTTGGGGTGTGGACTGGCTATCTTGGGTTTATTCTAGACTATTGCGCCATGGGCTATGCTGGAAAATGCCATGAGCTGAGTGACAAGGTGTGTCGGGTTATGTTCTATCAGAGTGGTTTATATTCCAAAGACCCAGTAGACGGCTAGGAAGTATTGCTTTTCTTAACTGGGCCTTCATGATGGATGTCAGTGCAAAGTTTTCTACCATTGATTCAGTTCCGGTGTTAAGGGACTTTTTGGATGCATTTCTTGTGGCCGGTCATGTCACTGGGCGAGGTTTGGTGCTGGGCACCGTATCGTACCACTTTGGTAGGAGTTATAGTAGTGGAAGGAGCATCTTCAGGCTTCCTTGGTAATGAGTTCATTGGCAGGCCGATGTGGCTACGTATTTAGCTTGAGCTGGCTTGGTTGGCCCCGAATGGTATTGTTGAGGGATAGGTTAATTCGATCATTATTGAACTTGTCAGTGATCTGGGGAGATCTATGAGTTGCTTTTTGGTGCTGTGGGACGTTATGATTTATTTGTTATAGGCACATGAGGTGCGGTTCTATTGGGGATTCATAGTGAAAGTCGAGCGGGAAGAGTAATTGGGTGTTGCTCGATAAATGGAGTATTGGTTATGACCTATCAGGTTGCGTGTTGTATGTTATTTGTTTCACTGTGGGTGTAATGAATTGATTTGGTTTCAGACATCAAATGGTGCATGGCTGTCGATTTTGGGCATAGTGACTTGAGATGTTTCATGTGTAATAGTGTTTGGATAGGATCGCGCATTGTAGCGAGGCCACGTGGAGATATGACCTTTCGGGGTAGATTTAAGTGTTCTATTCTATGATGTGAGACGGGGTCTCAGCCTTGTGTTGTGATGGTACTGATGAGCTTGAGGTACAGCTCTTTCGTTTGAGTCATTTTTCATGGTTTGAGTATGTTCAGACCGTTTCTTATTAGTGCGCGTATTATGCAAGTTGTGACTTAGGTCTGTATTGAGGTGTCATATCACCAGAGCGGTGTGTCGGATTCTAGGTGATCGTTGGGGTTATTAATGAATAGGAAAAAATTTGATTTCAACTTGTTAGAAGGATAATATTGAGGTTCGGCTCAAAAATCTGTTGTGGTATTAGTTAAAAAGGAAGTGGCTTCATGAATGGTTGATCTGAGAAATGGTTACTGTTTATTGCGTGTTTTATTTATCGTTGGCAGTATATGAAAGTGTTGGAATAAGACCTTAGTTGATAAGAGTTTTTCTACCAGTATTCGGGTGTATTGGGCAACTGCTATGGATAGAAGTTATCGTTTTGAATATTTGGGTTATGTAGTATATCATATGATTGCACCTGAGGTCGCAGGTATGGGTTATTACAGCTGGTTCGGGCTTATTCTGAGTATAGATGTGAGGTTCTGATCTTGTGTGTGATTTTGGAAAGTGCAATGTGGTTCTATGGTTTATGGACTAGATGGATTATGAAATTTCAGCTATGTTGTGTTTGCGGACCTACACGAGATAGGGTGAGGTGGGATCACCCCCAGGTATCTGCTTGGTAAGGTCAATCAGCTATTGGTTGGCTTCTAGGACAACTTTGGGTACGCTCGAGGACGAGCGTTTGTTTAAGTTAGGGATGATGTGACGACCTGACCCGTCATCTCAGGAGTTACTGCCTTGTTTCCCCCATTCTTATGCTTTTTCATGTTTCATTATCAGTATTTGGTGTGTTAGAGTTGATTTGGATTGGTTTTGGTAGAAAATGAGACACTTAGTCTCTTTAAGGGAGGCTTGTTTTGGAAAAGTCAACCGGATGTTGACTATTGAGTTAGAGTGTTCGGATGCTATTTTCGGTGATTCAGTTAGCTTCGGGGGATGATTTGTGACTTAAGAGTGTGATCTGAATTGATCTAGGAGGTCCGCTGTAGAACTAGCCTTGAATTGGCGAAGTAAGTATTTTATCGAATTCCGGTTGATAGGTGAGATTTTGATCCGAGGATCGAAATGGGATTCCGTGAGTTACTGTAGCTTCGTTAGGTGATTTTGGAAAGATGTGAAAAATTTCAGGCAATTCGGAGGTAATTTGGTTGGGTTTTTGATCGAATGCGAGTTTCGGAAGAATTTGAAGAACTTGGGCTTGGATTTGATGTAATTTGATGGTATTAGTGTTAATCGTGGTGTTTAGATTATTGGAGCAAGTTTGAATAAGGTATTGGATCATGTTTGTGTTTTTGGTCGAGGTCCCGGGGGCCTCAGGGCGACATCGGATGGTTAAACAGAGAGTTTTGGAACTTTTGCATGTTAAAGGTCAACTGGTATATGGTATTTCCGCATCTGCGGAAAAGGAACCGCAGATGCGAAGAAGGGGTCGCAGGTGGGGACTAGACCAATTGGAGGAATTTCGCAGAAGCGGGCGTATTCCCGCATATGCGGTGTCCGCAGGAGCGGAAAATGATGGCAGAAGCGGTCCTTAGGAATTTTGAAGAATCCGCAGAAGCGGAGGAACTGCCGCATAAGCGGTAACCGCATATGCGATATCTGGGTCGCAGAAGCGAAAAAGGGCCTGGGCAGAAGGGTTTTTAAATAACATTTCATCCACGAGCTTGGAATATTTTCCACCATTTTTGAACAACCTTAAGAGCTATTGGACGGGAATTGAAGGTGATTTCAATTGGGATTGATTGGAGGTGAGTTATATGACCTTGAAACACGATTATTATGTGAAATTTACATAGAAATTCATGGAAATTAAGCCTAAAATTGATGAACTAGGGCTTGACTTTTTGATACTTCAAATTGGAATTTGATGGGTCATTTGAGCTCGGATTTGAGAGTTCTTGGTATGTATGAACTCGTGGCGAGATATGCGGTCCGCACAGGTCATCTACTTCCCAACTTTCAGTCATCTTTTGGCGTTTGGCAGGTTTCACTCCTTCTTCGAGCCGATTTGTGGTATTCATCATCTAGTCGCTCAAACCTGCAACCAAGCGCAACTTGTAAGCAAGCCCGGACTAATCAAGCGCAATTTATGCATAAAGCTTAGGTAAGAATGGGTATAAAACATGCACAATTCATAGTTATCAACTCCCCCAAACTTAAACCTTTGCTTGTCCTCAAGCAATTAAAATGAGACCTACCCCTCAATAGAAAACATCCAAGTAATTCCTGTTTGTCCTAAAGTAACCTCAATCAAGCATCAATTGGGACTAACAATTGCCCTCAATACGAATGCATCATTAACACATTTAAAACTTTTGAAAACTTGTGGATCAAGTGTGACACAAGAGCCTCAAGGGTTGACACATCTCATCAAGGAACCTTTCTCAAGTACTTTGGTCATTGTGGAACCCAAACTCACACATCCTCGACTCTCCCTAAGTGAACCTCACCTTCAACTCTTACCATACTTTCGTAAAATGATAACGGAGCTTAATTTCTAATAAAAGGGGGGTTTTAGCCATACATACCTCGTTTAAGCTTTCCTTAAGTTACTACAACGTTTCGTAGATTCTAGAAATCCCAATCTAGTTTGAGACATAACAAAATTGAACACAAATTAGAAAGGTATTCATGGTTTCAACTCATTTGAGCCTTTTATCAAATACTAGTTGAGCATCTTAATCTAAAATCTCTTTTTCAAGGTTTTCCTTTATTCCCCAACCAAATCTTTACTTATTTATGTTAAACAATCTTCCCACAAACCTAATTTATACATGCTTTTATACATAATACTAATACACCCAAGAATCATACCTCAATATCCCATCTTATACCCCAAACTCAAAATAAAACCCTAGGGTATAGAGTCTTACCTCTTCGATGAAGAACTTGTGATTGGGTTCTTTGATTCTTGAAGATTGATGCAAGATTGGATGATTTGAATGTTGGGTTCCTCCTTCTCTCTCTAAAATGCTCTCACCTATCTCTAAAATCAGTAAGAAATGACCTCAAAATGAACCCCTGAAATGGGGTCGGGTTATAAAAATAGGAAAAATAATCCTCCGTAACAGGGTCTGCGATCGCAAAATGGACCGCAGATCCGACATGGGAGCCGCAGAGTGAATCGCGGAATCACTGCCGAAAATTGTGCTACACTGCCACATTCTGTGACCATATTTGCGATCCCAGATCAAAAATGCGGACCGCATTGTGATTCTGCGATCGCAGATTTGACACAGGATCGCGTTTTTTTTCCAGCCTTCGGTAATTTGATCATAACTTTTGTGTAGGAATGTCCAAATGATGAACGGTTTGAAGGGTTGGAAACTAGACTCAAATATCTTTCATTTGATAGGTTATTCATCATATAAAACTTCATAAATATTTATATAGGCTCGTTCAAAGTGGGGGCTTGTGCAAGATCATTAGGAATTTTAGCCTATTGTGGATTTTTCCAATTTTTCTTAGACTTAAGCCTGTCCTTGGACCCTAAATTACTTACCATAAGACTTATACACATATTTACCAAATTCAAGGGATGTACACTATGTTAATAGCTCATAAAAATATTATAATAAGCCTACGCGACACCACGAAATCCTAAATTACTTAGCGAAATGTTCCAGGGCCTTACATTCTCCCCCCCCAGGATCATTCGTCCTCGAATGAGGAGTAGAGTCCGACTTGAATGCTTAATATAATAAATCTCTTTTCTTACCTACCTCAAGACCTTAAATTTTGACTAACTCCTAAATTTTTCAGAAATTTCGGCAGAGTCTCCTTTGTAACTAGGCCTATCCACCTGCCAGAGAATCACCAAAATCGTGTTAACAACACATCTACAACTAGACAGAGCACCACAATGTATATATCAACAATACTAATCTCGTTATTACAAGCACTACATTATCATAAGGATACCAGAACATGGACTGCACAGTTTTAGATCAAAACACCTATATGGTACCTTTCAAGTCAAAACTAATTGATACTTAATCAAGCAAAAATATTTTCCTTCCACGACACTTTCAGCCTTCTAGATGACCTTCTCAACTTATAAGTTCTATCATGACACATTCTCAAAAATAATATCAACTCCCAAACATACATAACAAGCGTGACAGATAGACACCTCGCATGAGTTAACTATCTATTGACTTTACCTTTAATAATTTCCACTGTACAATTTACATTCCACCGGATATTGCAATTCATGGTAACAACAACAACCCACAATTCCATCACATGGCATCATATAGGATTTTACCATGATCATATAGTTCAATCAAATCAATTCGTACCCCTCTTTTATCACTACCTTCTTAGACATAACATATGGAAACCCAAAGTACATGAGGAACAATTACGGGGAATATCCTACTCCTATTGTAACCTAATGTGGAATACACTTATGTTACCTTTATTAACAACACACATAACATCTTCAGGGGAAAATATGGAGATCAGCATGCTCTTCCTCCAACTCTAAATCTCTAGGAGAACACTCATATTAAACCCTTGATGACTTTCAACAATTTCTCTAAGATGTGCTATCATAAACTGGCCATAAAATTTCCTATCCAATATATATATGATCACACTGTGAAGCTTCATCTTTGACTTGTCTGAACTTACAATACCCAATGGATATAATATAATGAGGAACAACATAGTTCAAGATCAGGCTGGAGTTATTCATGAATCCATTAACGTGCTAAGCAGAGCATTTCATGAGGTTATATGCTAAGAGACACATGAAGGTTACTACTAACAATACTTACGTGGTTAATTATTGTGAGGACATCAATTATTAGACAAATAAGTCATAGAGGTAACTCATACATTGGCAATAGGAAACACTAAGGAGGAATAATCAAGTACGTGAACCACTCGTTTTCTAGAGTGTAGGGAAAATACATTTATCAAGAATAAGAATACTCTGGCACCTTGAATGTGATATGGGTTTCAAAATACATGCAGTTGAATTACACTCTTAACATTACTTGACACATGAAATCTATGCCATAAGCCCGTGAGGATGAAAATAAGTTGAACGCTTATGAGATTATCATATTTTAGACAGCTTAACCCTTCCTGATAATTGATCATATACGAGGGAACTAAAGATACGACCAAACTTGTCTTTCAAATCGATATGCTCATGATATGTGCAAAAATCTGAAGGCATCTAATCTCATCCTTTTCTCAAGTAAAATCACATAGCTCGGACATCTAAATGTTGGGATGAAATCATGTACTGGTTAGAGGCGTTCTAATGGTTAACATGATGCTCCAGGGAGAAAGACAAATGACACTCTTATCCTCCCAAGGAGGTGTAATACCAAGGGTAGCAAAACTATCCTCACATGAAACTGATATAGTCAATTATTCTAGGAGTCGAGTGAGAATAAGGCCACGTAACCCATCCAATCCGACTCATTTAAGACTTTGGAAAGAGGGATGCACTTTGGTTTGAAATCAGGGCAATTTTAGCCTGGGCTTAAAGGAAAGTCATTACTTCTGAAACCCATGAGACAAGCCCTAGTAGTCCTAGAAAATCGATAAAAATGGCGAGGAAGTACTTAAAACCATTACGAGTTGGTATAAAACAAGACCTCAAAGTGCCCACATGGATAAGTTCGAAAGAATGAGATGTTTTAATGCATTTATCTCGGAGAAGTAACCTTGGCTATCTGGTCACATGGACAAGTGGAGAAGGTAGATGATTGTTTAGGAAAAACTCTCATAAGAAGTGAGAGCAATATCTTGTTATCCTAACAAAAAGGAACATGTCCTCATCCTTAATGCGACAAGACTTCCTCTTTGATGCCATGAAACATAAATAAATTCTACAATGAGAGTTATCAGATGAAGTAGATAGTAGGGTAGCAAAACTAATGAGCGCCATTTAGAACCAACGAGCATAAACCAAGTTGAAGACATTAGAAATCTGTAGGAAAGGAGAAATTTGCCCACTCTCAGGGTGCTTGTAGAGTACATAATAGTGAGGTTAATTAAATCATATCATATAGTTGGATAACTAGTCGAGACATTGAGATGATATAGTATTGAATATTGCGGGTAAACAACACATGATGCAAGACAAATCACAGAAGGTGAGAGAGCATTATGGAAGTAAGCTCTACATTGTAACCACTAGGAAGGGGGGTAATATAAAGTGATTACGAGAAGCTACCCTTTTTTTGAAAGAAGATCTATGTATAAAGTCACGTGATGTATAGCTCTAGAATTCAAAAATTCAATTGTGTTTAGCAACTCAACTTTATAATGAAGCATTACAACACACTTCTATACAACCAGCTATTACAAGCCATATGGGGAGATGCTATAAGACTTGACTGAGAGAAAGGTTTTGACATACAAATGTGTTACTAGGTGTATTTCTCCTTGGCCAACCCAAAACCAAAAGGCGAGACTTAGACTGATAAGCAAATGTTTGGACTAGCACAAGTGTAGATAATCCATTATTAGAAAGAGATCATTCAATTTCAGCAATTGCGGCATGCTATCAACCCTGTTGAATCTTGAAGTTATATGAGAACCCAATGAGATAGTATTAGAATAGTCACGAAGGGTTTGCAAATGTTCATAATGATTTCTTCATGGATTTTAGCTTGAGAACTGCCCAGATGCTAATGAAATACACAAGAATATGAGAAACAGGCGGCGTGCTATAATAACCCCCAAAGGTGTGCTTGGTCTTGATAGAGAGCGTAGTAGGGTTCCTTACGAGAAAGGAAGTGTTACCATGACTCATGGAAGGATATGTTCTCTCATGACTATCGAACAAGTGTGGGGAAACTGGCACAATGGATTCACTAACTAAAGAACACAATGAACACAAGTTATGGAGGTGCAAAGAGAAAATAAACATCTATTATGAGTTGGACATGCTTCTGCTATATTAACTACCAACTGCAATACACGACCAGGCCACGAGCAACCTTAATACTTGAACAAAGTGAGCTACCTATAGTGGGAGGTACCAAGTGGACACGAAAGTTATGGCAACATAATATTTTCCTATGAGGGGGATGTGAGGATCCCAATTTTCAGAGAGACTTTATGCACACAGTGACCATTTCGGTTTACATGAACTCCTGTGATAGGTGTTAAGGTATACCCTTATGTAACTAGGCAGTGAAAAGTTTTCATGATGATATTCGGAAGAGAGTAGATTGACTATTCAAACCATATAAGCCATATACACAACTGAGTAAAAGAGTGGCTCGAGAAAGATCGCAATGCTGGGATGCTTTGCATGGAACTTGACACCACATAGGTAAATTTTACCATGGTGCATGTATAGACATGAGCAAGTAGATTTTGTCCAATTAAATAAAAAGATTCTGTACGAAATTCATCGAATATACTCCCTTAGTGGGAATTTAGGAAAAGCAAGTGGGAAGTATCAACCCTAGAGTTATAACTCCATTCAAGGACATAATTATAGAACTTAGCTTCACAAGAATGCAAATAAAAGAGTTCATAATAGAGTGGATTCACGAATAGTACGTCTCATTCAAAGAGTTCATACACACAATGTTTTGTTATTCAATACCTTGTTAAGGCCACGTTTATGAGAACTCTTCAATATGGATGTACATATACAATGAGTAGAAATTCTGATTTGACTCAATTAACGACGTTAGGTTTATAGGGCAATAGCTTAATCGATACCCCTCGACTCCACATCACTAATGTACGTAGGTAACATACTGATATACCTCATGATCTGATGGTGCATAGACATCAATAGGGGCAAGGACACTCCCCTCTTAGCGTTATGTTTTACCAATCCATCCACATCTCAATACATTCTCCTAACAAGTCCTTGGGCAATCCACTCGGACTCAATGGTAGGATCAATACCTCCTTACATGCTTCAAATTCGCGTATTATGGCATCAAGGTTACCAATTTTTAGAATAAGACTTAGAGAGGAAATTAGCTCCCTAACTTGAGCTCTATGGCACGATTGGCGTATCAAAGAAAGGTGAAATTCCTAAATATCCGAATAGCCTCCAACTATAGATGTGGTTGACAACACACCGATAAGAAGGACTCTACTAGACACGGCTCCGAGACATCCTAGGACACTTTAAAACCTTAGGCTCTGATACCAAGTTTGTCACGCCCCAAAATTCGAGGAGCGCGACCGGCGCTTAACCGAGTAAACCTGATCGAGCAAGCCTGTTAGGTCTCATTCTACCCAAACTAACTCATGAATAATTAGGATATGGACTCCATTAATAAAATTCTATAAACATATAATTAACAATCTCCATTTCATTTTCATTAGCAACGTCATTCGCCACTTTAAAGGTATTAGAAGTAAATAACATGGGTAAATCAAAGATGCAATTCATATAACCTTTCATACAATTTCCAAAACTTATATAAGGGTATTTCCGTCACATGTTCACCACTGTTCTCAATACCACCGCCATCTTGAGCAGAGTCCGGTGATGAACCGACCGGCTAGGTCACCTCATTGGAGGCATTACTCTCAATCAATATTTCATTTCCCCTTATTCGGAATTCACTACCGACATATTACCACCATGTGTGCAGCAAGGTATCTGATCACGACCCGATCGGCTAGGTCGTCTTGGCTAGGCATTACTCATTTCTCATTAGTCAACACCTCTGAATCTTTATTTCACACATATCATATCAATTCCTTGGCACCCAAGGCCACCATTATCACATCATTTCTCTTTTCAATATTTATTTAACAAGTTGTGATCATAGACACATATACCACAAAATAATTCAAGTTGCAATCACAGATAAGTGAGCACATAGCTAGCATGAATAATTATTTGTTTTGATGTCGGCTTATAGCCCAAGTATTTCAATACATAATTGTACTTTTTCATCCTTTTCTAATTATCACGAATGGTACATTATTCACATTGAGGCACATCCTTCACGTATATGTATAGATAATTGCAAATCAATTAATGCGTAATAACAATCAATACACTAACCAATTCAACTCTTACCATACTTTCGTAAATGATAACGGAGCTCAATTTCTAATAAAAGGGGGGTTTTAGCCATACATACCTCGTTTAAGCTTTCCTTAAGTTACTACAACGTTCCGTAAATTCTAGCAATTCTATTCTAGTTTGGGACATAATAAAATTGAACACAAATTAGAAAGGTATTCATGGTTTCATCTCATTTGAGCATTTTATCAAATACTAGTTGAGCACCCTAATCTCAAATATCTTTTTCAAGGTTTTCCTTTATTCCCTAACCAAATCTTTACTTATTTATGTTAAACAATCATCCCACAAACCTAATTTGTGCATGATTTTATACATAATACTAATACACACAAGAATCATACCTCAATACCCCATCTTATACCCCAAACTCAAAAATAAAACCCTAGGGTATAAAATCTTACCTATTCGATGAAGAACTTGTGATTGGGTTCTTTGATTCTTGAAGATTGATGCAAGATTGGATGATTTTAATGTTGGGTTCCTCCTTCTCTATCTAAAATGCTCTCACCTATCTCTAAAATCAGTAATAAATGACCTCACAATGAACCCCAAAGCATATATATTGAAATGTGGTCGGGTTATAAAAATAGGAAAAATAATCCTCCGTAACAGGGTCTGCGATTGCAGAATGGACCGCAGATCCGACATGTGAGCCGTAGAGTGAATCGCAGAATCACTACCCAAAAGTAGGCTACACTGGCCCAGTCTGCGACCATATTTGTGATCGCAGATCAAAAATGCGGACCGCATTGTGATTCTGCGATCACAGATTTGACACAGGATCGCATTTTTTTCAACCTTCGGTAATTTGATCATAACTTTGTTTAGGAATGTCCAAATGATGAACGGTTTGAAGAGTTAGAAATTATACCCAAAGACCTTTCATTTGATAGTTTATTCATCATATAAAACCTCATAAATAATTAGATAGGCTCATTCAAAGTGGGGGCTTGTGTAAGATCATTGGGAATTTTAGCCTATTATGGACTTTTCCAATTTTTCTTAGACTTAAGCCTTTCCTTGGACCCCAAATTACTTACCATAAGACTTATACACATTTTACCAAATCCAATAGATGTAAACCATGTTAATAGCTCATAAAAATATTATAATAAGCCTACGCGACACCACGAAATCCTAAATTACTTAGCGAAATTTTCCAGGGCCTTACATGTGGTTCAAGACATTGCTTCCTTTCTTGCTACTGAATTTTCAGGGTCCTCCAAAAAATTATGCCCTAGTTTAGTGGGTTGATGCCTCTGACGGCTGCTTTTAATGATCGGTTGAAGTTACTTCAGAATTTTGGGGTCCTCCTCAAAATTCTGCCCCAGTTTACAATTTCAGGGGGGAAATGAAAATTTTATTGAATTGTGACCGAACCCATAAGGCTTCCTACGTATCCCCTCTTAAACGGGAATTAGGTCAGACGTAGTTCAGATTAAATTAGAAAATCATAAATGGCTACACATAATATTGTTTGACTGCATCTGCATCTACATTGATTGGTTTGGCCAAACTTCTCCGTCCATTTCTGCTTATATGAGGGCTCCTCCTGTTAGAATGGAGTAAACCATGTACGGACCCTACCAGTTGGGAGAGAATTTCCCTTTGGCTTCATCTTGATGTGGAAGGATTTTCTTCAATACCAACTATCCTGGTGTGAATTGTCTTGGCTTGACTCTTTTGTTGAAGGCTCGGGACATTCTGTTCTTATAAAGTGACCATGACAAACTGCATTCATTCTTTTTCCATCTATGAGGGCTAACTGCTCATAGCGACTCTTTACGCATTCTGTATCATCGAGCTCTGCTTCTTGTATGATCCTCAGGGAGGGAATTTCTACCTCAGCGGGAATGACCGCTTTTGTACCATAGACCAACATATAGGGAGTTGCACTAGTTGATGTGCGGACTGTGGTACAATACCCTAACAAAGCAAATGATAGCTTTTCATGCCACTGCTTATTCTTTTCTACCATCGTTCTTAATATCTTCTTGATGTTCTTGTTGACGGCTTCCACAGCTTCGTTCATCTGAGGCATGTAGGTTGTGGAATTTTTATGTTTGATCTTGAAGGTTTCACACATAGCTTTGATCAGATCACCGTTGAGGTTGGAGCCATTATCAGTAATGATTGATTCTGGGAACCCGAATCGGCAAATGATACGGTCACGGACAAAGTCTGCCATAACTTTCTTGGTCACTACTCTGTAAAATGTTATTTTAACCCATTTGGTAAAATAGTCAATTGCTACTAGGATAAACCTGTGCCCGTTTGATGCGGCAAGTTCGATTGGTCTGATAACAGTCATTCCCCATCCGGCGAACGGCATTGGTGAGCTTGTTGCATTAAGATCATTTGGAGATACTTTTATCATGTTTGAATGAATCTGGCAGCGATAACACTTTCGAATATACTGGATGCAGTACGTATACATACTCATCCAAAAATAACCTACCCAAAGTATCTTCTTGGCTAAGACAAAACCGTTTATATGCAGACCACAGGTCCTGGCATGAATTTCCTCTAGCAGTTTGGATGCTTTCTTTGCATCCACACACCTTAGCAAACCCAAATCTGGATTTCTCCTATACAGTATTCCCCCGCTGTGGAAGAAATTGTTGGACAATCTACGTAGTGTGAGCTTCTAAATAGCATTTGCAAGCTCTGTATATTCTCCTTTGGCTAAATATTCCTTGATGTCATGGAACCAAGGTTTCCATCTGCTTCCTCCTCGACATGAGCACAGTAAGCTGGCTGATCATGAATTTTTATCGAAATACGGTCTATGAAGTTTTTATCTGGATGCTGAATCATAGATGATAGAGTGGCCAAGGCATCGGCAAACTCATTCTGGACTCCGGGGACATGTCGGAACTCTGTCTTTATGAACCTATTCCTCAACTCCTGTACATGATGCAACTATGGGAGTATCTTGGAGTTCTTGGTCACCTATTCTTCCCGGACTTGATGTATAAGCAAATCTGAATCTCCAATCACTAGAAACTCTTGGATGTTCATGTCAATGGCCATCTCGAGCCCTAAGATGCAATCTTCGTACTCGGCCATGTTGTTGGTGCACGAGAATCTGAGCTTGGCGGATATCGGATAATGTTGGCCGGTTTCTGATACTAGGACTGCCCCTATGCCAAATCCCTTGAAATTTGGTGCTCCGTCGAAAAACACCATTCAACCATCATAGGATTTTGCAATGTCTTCTCTTATGAAGGATACCTCTTCGTCAGGAAAATACGTTATTAGGGGTTCGTATTCTCTGTCCACGGGATTTTCGGCAAGATGGTCTGCAAGTGCTTGTCCTTTGATTGCCTTCTAAGTCACGTAAACAATGTCGAATTCACTTAGCAGGATTTGCCACTTGGCTAGTTTACCAGTGAGCATGGGCTTCTGAAAGATGTACTTCAGCGGATCCATTCTTAATACGAGATAAGTGGTGTAAGCACAGAAATAGTGCCTCAACTTCTGAGCTACCCAAGTCAGAGCGCAACAGGTGCGTTCCAATAAAGAATACCGGGCCTCATACGGGGTGGACTTCTTGCTAAGATAATAAATGGCCTTCTCTTTTCTCCCCGTTTCATCATGCTGACCTAGAACACAACCAAACACTCCATCCAATACTGTAAGGTAGAGTAGTAGGGGTCTACGTGGTTCGGGCGGAACCAAAACCAGTGGCGCTGACAGGTACTCCTTGATTCTGTCGATGGCTTTCTGGCAGTCGTCAGTCCATTTGGTAGCGACGTCCTTCTTTAGAATTTTAAATATTGGCTCACAGATGATAGTAGATTGTGCTGTGAACCGGCTAATATAGTTAAGTCTTCCCAAGAAACTCATTACTTCCTTTTTATTCTTTGGCAACAGCAATTCTTAGATATCTTTGACCTTTGATGGATCCAATTCTATCCCTCGGCGACTCACAATAAACCCAAGTAGTTTTCCTACAGGAACCCCAAATGCATACTTTGCGGGATTCAATTTCAGGATGTATCTTCTCAGTCTATTGAAGAATTTCCTTAAGTCTTCAATGTGATCAGCGGCTTTCTTGGACTTAATGATGATGTCATCTACATACACTTCGATCTCCTTGTGTTTCATGTCATGAAAAATGGTGGTCATGTCCCTCATGTAGGTGGCCCATGCATTCTTTAACCCAAACGGCATCATTTTATAACAGTGTATCCCCTATAACGTAATGAAAGTCGTTTTCTCAGCATCCTCTTCATCCATCCATATCTGATGGTACCCGGCAAAACAATCAACTAATGACTGCAGCTCATGCTTGGCGCAGTTATCAATCAAGATGTGTATATTCGGCAAGAGGAAGTCATCTTTTGGACTGGCCCGGTTGAGATCTCGGTACTCGACGCAGATTCTCACCTTCCCATCCTTCTTCAGTACTAGCACAGTATTGGCTAACCATGTCGGATACTCCACTACCCTGAGAACCTTAGCTTTGACCTGCTTAGTGACTTCTTCCTTGATTTTCAAAATCATGTCTGGCTTGAACTTTCTGAGCTTCTATATTACTGGCAGACATGCCAGATCCGTCGGTAATTTGTGAGACACAATGGATGTGCTTAGACCAGTCACGTCGTCATATGACCATGCAAATATGTCCTCATATTCCCTTAGAAATTCCGTATAATCTTTCTTTTCTGATGGTGACAAATGAACACTGATTCGCGTTTCTTTGATGTTTTCTGCATCCCCCAGATTGATGATCTCAGTCTCATCCAGGTTGGACTTAGGTCTATTCTCAAAACTTTCAACTTTTTTAACAATTTCTTCTGGTATATCATCTTTTTCTGAATCTATGTCTGTTTGTTGCGTTGTCTCGTTACATATCACAGACGTTGGTTCATCAAGATAAGTAATAGTAATGTTGTTTAAATAAAGTAATGAGGGTAAATAGTAACAGATAGATTTGTAAGAAAATTGAAATACTTTAATAAATTCCATAAGTCTTTTGAACATTGGAACTCTTTCTTGAGAAAAATAAAAATGCGAAAGGAAAATAAACTAGTAAAGCAAAATAATGTGTGGTGCTTTGTTCAGCCTTGCTACCCCGAGGCAGTCGAGCTCTGGTGGTTCTTATAGTCCAGTTGTTGAGGCGTGCTCCTCTGCTTATAGCCTGTATAGAAGGGCCTTCCTCCCCCTCCTCCTCAAAAATGACATAACGGTCCATATCATCCTCTTCTAAGAACAAATTCCTCATTGCTGCTAATGCTTCTTCTTCTTCTGGCCCATAGATGACTGTGGATGGTTGAGAAGTCTGTTCCAGATGGAGTATCGGCTGCTCCAATGGATAGTAAGGGCCGCGCCATGGTGGCGACCAGTCTTTGAATTCTTCCTAGGTATACTCGTACCCCAATCTGAAGGTGGTGCCATGATTCTTGAGCTTGATGGGCTTAGCGTTTCCTTGGAGATTCTTGCCAAGTCCTTTGCCAGGTTCATACCCGCTCCAATTCATTATGCTTTAAATTTTGTTGTCCTACTGTTTGTCTTTATCGACGACATTGACTCGCTCGATGTGGTGGTAAGTTTTCCCACCTAATTTTCATCTTCCTCCAATTTTTGGAATGGTCTGGCGGCTATATATGGGGTTGCTACCGTCACTGTGAATGATCACCTCCTGGTGATTCCACTCAAATTTCACTACCTGATGTAGTGTTGATACCACGGCCCTGGCGGCATGAACCCATAGTCGTCCCAACAGTAGATTGCAAGAAGCCGGCATGCCTATCACTTGAAAATTAACATCAAACCAAGTGGGCCCCATTTGTAAACTTAGGCTAATTTCCCCAATAGTAGATCTTTGAGATCCGTCAAAAGCTTTGACATTGATGGCCCTGTCCTTGATTTTATGCAGCATTTTTCCCAATGTTCTGAGTGTTACCGGAGGACAAATGTTGAGACTGGACCCACCATCGACCATGATTCGGGTGATAAAATAATCTTCACACTGCAGAGTGATGTGCAATGCCTTGTTATGACTCAATCCTTCCGGTGGCAGCTCATCCTCGTGAAAGGTGATTTTGTGACTCTCCAACACTTGGCCTACCATGTTTGCCATTTCTCCTCCAGTGAAGTTGCTTGGTACATAAGCCTCACTCAACACCTTCAACAAGGCATTTTTGTGTGCATCAAAACTCTGTAGCAAAGCCAGGATAGAGATCTGAGCTGGTGTTTTGTTCAGCTGGTCAATGATCGAGTATTCCTTGGCTTGTATCTTTCTCCAGAGATCACCGGGTCCAGTTTTAATGATAGCTTATCGACCAGAGTTCTGCTTACTTGACTCAACCAAGTGTTCCGGGGTATAAAACCTGTCGGTTCTTATCATAACCTGCGCTGCAACTATTTCTCCGAACTTGGCTTTTCCTTTTCTTCTTGCCTTGGCCGTGTAGTCCCATGGTATGGCTTTTGTGTGGAATGGTGTTACGACTGTCATTGCTATTAGAATAGGCACCCTCACCTTGGAAGGTAATATAGCAACTTCAAAGGGCTTTGCCGCCTTTGGGGACCCAAACTCGACATCGATTGGTGTTAGCATTTTTGCGGAGGCTGGTGCTTCGAACTCAAATGTTATGGACATGTTCACCTCAGCATCTTCAGAAGGCTGAATTTGGACTACAATTGGATTAAGAGTGACTGTTGGTTTCTTTGGGTCGTCACCTTCCGTGATCAAATCGATTGATCCTTTGGGATCCCAATCGTCTTCTATTTCAATCATGTGAATACTCCCACCCTTGTGTTCTGGTAGATGGTTGTTGCAGATGTTCAAAGTAAGTTCCTTTGCCACGATGATTTTGTTGTCTATTAAAGCCTGGATTTTGTCCTTTAGGGAGCGGCATTCATCGATAGTATATCCCTTCATGCCAGAATGGTATGCACAGGTTTTGTTTGGGTTAATCCATTGGGAAGGGTTTTTAGGGGTTATGGCAGGGATAGGGGTGACATAAATAGCAGCTTTGAGTCTTTCGTACAGCTGGTCGATTGGCTCGGCAATGGCGGTGTATTATTTGGGAGGTCTGCTGTCAAAATTTGGTCAGGGTCTACGAAAGTTTTGAATAGTGGGAGGTGATTCGTAGTGGGATGGTTGAGTGTTCTAGGCTTGGTAAACTTGTGCGGGTTGGGAATATCTGGGTGAAGTAGGTTGTTATATGGGAGGTGGAGGTGATTGATAGGTAGGTAGTGGAGCTTGGTAGGAAGGTGCGGGTGTCTAGAAAATTGGAGTGGGTTGATATGTAAGTGGAGATATCGAGTAGGTTTGGTACTTGGATGTGATTTGGTTCTTTGTGCAACCATTACGGCACTTACGTCCCTCTTCTTGGATGTATCACCCGACTGTAGAGCCTTGTTGGTGGCTTGCAAAGCTTCAAAGTTAGTGACCATACCACTTTTGATGCCTTCTTCAATACTTTCTCCCAGCCTGATGATGTCAGAAAATTTATGGTTCTCGATTAGTATCAGTCTTTCATAGTATTGCGGATCCTGAGCCTAGACGAAAAACTTGTTCCTCTGTTCTTCCCCTAAAGCAGGTCGAACCTTAGCAGCCTCTAATATCCAACAAGTGGCATACTCATGGAATGTTTCTGTGGGTTTTTTCTTTAGATTCTGAATGTAAAACACATCCGGTGCATTCTCCATGTTGAACCAGAACCTGTCCATGAAGTCGGGCGCCATACTATCTCAGTTTCACCACTTCTTGGGGTCTTGGCTAATGTACCAAGACAGAGCATCTCCTTTCAGGCTTCTCATAAAAAGCTTCATGCGGATCCTGTCATCTTTCCCTACTCCGACTAGCTTGTCGTAGTATGTCCTCAAGTGAACCCTGGGATCCTCTGTACCATCAAACATTTCGAACTTAAGAGGTTTGTACCCCTCGGGCAGTTCGACATCAGGCTGTATGCATAAATCTTTATAGTTTAGCCCCTCAATTCCTTTACTAGCTTCAACGCCTTGGATCCTGGTGGTCAGCTTCTTAAGCTCTTCAGCCAAATTTCTGATGATCGAGTCTTTATCATTGGATTCTGGTATGCTTGAGATAGGTTGAGTAGGGTGCGGCACAATTTTCACATAGATAGGGGTGTTGTTGTGGCAATGGTCATTTGTAGAGTTCATTGGTTCCAGGATGAGCGGCGGGGTATTGTTGGGAGTATGGAAAGTATAGCAGTGGTGGTGAGGAGCGGGGTGGTTTGGGACATTTTGTGAAGGTGTGGGATTCTGAGTGACTTCTAGAGAGGTAAGGGAAAATGAGAGACTTGCTAAATTTCGGACCTGGTCAAGCTCCTCTTAGAACTTTAGTAGCTTTTGTTCTATTTAAGAGGCATTTTCCTTGGGAACCATGGCAGTACGGGTGATCTCTACCCGTTCAGCTGAGTTGTTCAAATCTTCCATTCTTCTTCTGCTTTTGTGTTTGATGATACTGGGAGGAGGAGTAGGTGGAGGGCCCCTGGATCTTGTAAAATATGCTGATGTTGCCAAAGTTCATGAACTAACCTTTGGGGAGGGGAATAAACAAAAGTAAAAACAAAAGGTAACAAGTTAGTAAGGATTATAAGATAAGATGTTGCAGTATTTAAACACATAGTGCAGGAAATATAAAGCGTGTCCTAAATTTTTTGGGGACCTCGTTGTGGCCGAGGTAGGCCTAGCGACAAGTAAATTTGGAGAACTTAGAATGCTAAATGACTCATTTTATTGATAAGAAAATAAGACGAATCCCAAAAAGACACTAAATAAAATGAAATAAAAATGTCACTAGTGGCCATAGGCCTTATTACATTTCAAAGGAAAAGATAAACTCATATCTATTTGGTCCCTGAGGGACCTTCCCTAGATTCGACAGTGTTGGCTCGCTCGTACAGTTCTCCCTGCTCGCACAGTCCTAGCAGCAAGTAGGCCCTAGCCAAATGTCCGCCTTCATTTCCTTCAACAACCCGGCAATCTTCAACCCTCTTCAGAAACTTCTTTTCGAGCTCCACTATGCCCCGCTCTAAACAGATCAGTCGCTTGTTGGTGCTGACATCCATATCCTTCCATTCTCCAATTAGCTTTTGATTGGCTTATTGTATTTCTCGGAGCTCATTTTCACATTCCCGCATCTTTTTGCACAGTTGGTTGTATTTTGCTTGTGCTTCAGCCTTTTCATCAATGATCCTGTGACCTCAAACAAACCCAGGCTGACCCAAATCGTTGTGATTGTCTTCCAGCCGGCCTAAATAGTGTGGAGTACAACTAGTATGGTAGCGATCTGGTTTGATGGTGTCTTTTCCTAAGACAATTTTGCAATGCCACCTATGCTGAGCCTGGCACCTGTACGGACTGTCATCATCCTGGAAGTCGGCTCGAAGGTGACTCATCTTGTTGACCCTTGGTATAACTTTCTTCCTACCTGCCTGTCTCATAACCCGAATAGGGACATATGGGTAGGTCCTTCTCAAACCGATCAATATCAGAAATGGCGCATCCCTAGATCGTATGTTGAATTCTTCAGTAGGGAACCACTCGAACATCCATTGCACTTGGTCGTCGGTAGGATTGTCAAAGAGTTTGACCCATTTTTTAGCATTCTCCGGTTGGGCGAACATATTAGGCATATAATTCATTCACTTTGGGTAATGAAAGGCGATATGATCGTCCCAGTCTCTACGATGGATTTCCTGCCGGTACTCACCCCTTTGGAGGTGCTCCATAAGCCAGAGTTGGAGCAGTAAGTTACAACCCTCAAAGTGTTTGGCACCTCGTTGAAAATTTTCCAGGGCTCGGTATATCTCCGCAATGATCATAGGTACTATGCTAAAAGGCTGCCCGCCAATTCCTTCCATTAAATTCTTGGTAACCATGGCCAGTCTGGTATGGATCCTAGCCTTCTTCATAGGAAATACTATCATCCCCAAAAAGCAGAACATAAAGACGGAGACTCTTCTATGGATATTCCCCAATTATGTGAGAGCAAATTCATCCGGATAAGTACGGTAAGATTTATTATGGCCGTACCTTTCATACAAATGGTCAAAGGGAATGTAAGACTTCTCCAAGCATGTCAAGTCGGGATTCTTCTTTAGATCCATAATTTTAAGAAAACCCCTACCCTTACGATTTTCCTGCATTAGCAAACCCGGAGTTTCCCATTGTATCACAGCTAGTCCTCTTACTTCCTCAAGTAAAGGTGTCATTTCTATGTCCCCGAAGCGAAACACCGATCTATCACAGTCCCAAAATAGAGTTGCAGCATGTATGATTTTGTTGTTAGGTTGAATGTCTAGGAGAGAAGGCATGTTTCCTAGATACTTTTTGACAAGAGCTTGATCGCTGGAATGAAGATCTCCCCACCAATTCAGCAATTTAGGGCGGATGTTGGTGACCATGCCGAATTTGGGGACTTCGTGCCTCATTTTCTGCAAAACAAAAAGTTAGGCCTTTTCCTCCACCAGACTCGACTATTTTAATATCAATAATTGGCATAACAAGCATTTAGTTCTCCAAATGAATGCATAGAACGTGGTAGTGTCCGTTTGGGTTGCAAGAATATCCAGTGGACTTTGGATGAGGCTATCTTAAAGAGTCATTATGCGGATAACATAACTGACTCGGCTAAGTTTGATCATGATGCATGCATAATTTTAAAGAGGAATGGTTTCTATGAGGTGTTAGACTTGGTACCCTTGAGCGGACAACTCAAGAGGGAAAGGCGCGGAACTGTCGCCGACACCCCTGATCGACTAGTTTTACCGTAAATATGCCTTTGCCAAATTTAGGAGGGGATAATATCGAAAGGAGCAACCACTCATTATAAGCGTTGCTATGGTATTTTGTTTGGCATGAGCGGAATATGATGTTGAAAATGTGATTACAAAATGAAACAAGTTGTCATGTATTTTTACGTTCATAAAGTAATGATTACAATAATTGCTCATAATTACAATGGTATTAAAAAAACGGTAAACGAGAACAATAAAAGAAAAGAAATGAAGAGCCAAGTCAGTTTTGTAGTAGAGGAAGGAATAGATATTTAAAGGCATTTAAACAAATAGAAGCATATAAAGAAGCATAAAGTCACAAATAGCATGAAAATGGTAAAAGCCATAAAGAAATCCCCAGCAGAGTCGCCATGTTGTCGTTGCACCCTTTTTCTAAGGGGAAATAGGGTTTATGACATTTGGGACGACAAATCTTTTCCTTTTGGGAATTGGGTTTGCAATTTAGAAGAGTCGCCACCTAATGATTAAGTGCATTAGGACACTAAGAAATTAAGAGAAGAAGAACCAGAGAATGGGTAAGGGCTTGAAATTATCTCGGGGGGGAAGGTGTTAGGCACCCCCCAAGATCCACTAGTGTGGTTCCCGGCCATGCTACAATTGTGACCTTAAATGTAACAACAAATAAACATACAAGACAGTTTTCGCATAACGATTGCAAACAAAGGGAAGTGTAAAAGTTAAATAAACATGCTGAAGTTTGGGAATAGGCGATTTCATAATTATTTAAAGAATATACAAGTGCAGAAAAATGGGGGTCAAATAATTGGTACAAATAATCAAACAAAGGAATGAAATGGGGATTTGAAAAAGAAACAGTACTGGAAATTAAAAAACTAAAAGGGATTTTAAATGATTAAAGTAAAAGACGAGGTTAAAAAGAACTGAAAACTGATAGTTTCAAAATTTTGAAAAAAAAAGAAGTAAACACATAAAGAGGGAGGGGGTCCTAGGTTTATAAATAACATGGATCACCCACGCAACTCCCGATAACCATTTATACACGTGGTGTTATCGCGTGATCATCATATCCATGTCTACCCTTTCCCACCCTGTTAAGGTACTAAATCATGGAATGGTCTCGTTACTTATTGCATGCTACTACCAGCCCCAATCCTATTAGTCCCGGAGTTAGTTGGGACTACTGATCCAAAAGGGAAGGGATATTGGCTTTTGAAAGTTTTAAAAGGACAAAAATCTAGTGCGACAAACAAAACACATAACAGTTAAAAGGGGAATGCCTCCTCATTCAAAGCAAAAAATTGTTTAGAATGACTTACATGTATTGGTTAGGTCTTTAATTAAACTTAAATGTTAAAGGGGTGGCTGATTTATCACATATTTTCAGAAAAGAAGTCCAAATTAGGCTTGCCTGCTGGTTGTAATTATTAAAGACTGGTATGATTAGTTAATTACCTAATGGTTTGCCTAGGTGAGACCTATAGGCATGATGTCTAACAAGGTAAAGCATACTGATTTTAAGGAAAGATTACTCATTTTTAGAAATAAACCAATTCTGCGGATGTTAAACGACATTATTACTGAACGAATCAGATTTAAACGATTGCTCCTATAGGCATGACTTCTAAGCGTTACTAATTTTAAAATGGTTATGTAAATGTAGGAGTCCTATAAGCATGGTATCTAAAATGCAGTTGGTTATTCTTTAACCTATAGATTGTTTGGCCTAATGACATATGTATATGCAGAAGTGCAGAAACTTATAGGCATGGCTTCTATATGCTGAAATGCAGAAACTTATAGGCATGGTCTCTAATGAAATACGTAACTTATAGGTAGGATTTATAACGCAGTAATAAAGCAAACTATAGGCAGGATCTCTACAAACTATAGGCAGGATTTCTATATGAAAAAGCTATAGGCGGGATCTCTATATGCAATAATGAAATGACTTATAGGCAGGATTTCTATATGAAAACCTATAGGTGGGATCTCTATATGCAAAATTGAAATGCCTTATAGGCAGGATCTCTATATGCAGATACATAAACGAGAAATGTTGTGATTATAGAAATAAAGACCAAAAACATGATATCTACCCCATATGCATAACATGAGAGACCCTCCCCATTTTTACTATGCACCCCATAAGTTATTACAAAGTTATTACAACTTGAATGAATCCAGAAAAGTAAATTACATCATAAATTAAAATTCCAACCAAGGAGAGCCTAATTTAGACTCCTAGTCTGAAACATGAAATAAACCAACTTCCAAAGATTAGATTTCCAAAGCCTTTCTTATCTTTTGGGTATGTCAAAGTTTCAAGGGGCTTCATGAACCCCAGGCAGTGCTCACACCCCAATTACATTTGCAGGATCAGATTATAGTGTAGTATGGAAGGGCCAGTCCTCAAATGTCCAAGTTCAGAGGGAAC
Source organism: Nicotiana glauca (assembly GCA_026770625.1). Taxonomy (NCBI): domain Eukaryota; kingdom Viridiplantae; phylum Streptophyta; class Magnoliopsida; order Solanales; family Solanaceae; genus Nicotiana; species Nicotiana glauca. Next base: position 42,041 of record MU683677.1, read on the forward strand.
TCAAGGTACCAAAGGCAAGGCTCATAAGAGGGGGCAGAACTTAGAGTCTAAGAGTAAGTGTAAGTGTCATAGATGGGGAATTAGGGAAGGCCATGATAGGCTAGTGGTCATGCCCAGCAATTAGGATGCTGGAACACCCCTGACCAGCCTGTTAGCTAAATTTAGGAGTTAGGACCCATTGAAGGTCAGGTTCAGACCTGGGCAGTAATTTGGATACTGCCAGGCCGTGAACTTTAACTCAGCACATAGAAGGGAATGGGGGTATGGGGATTTTATAACAAGCAGTAATCATAAAAGAAAGTAACATGTTTAATACAGAACATGAGCAGCAAAGTAGACAGGAATATGGCAACTGTAAAGTAAACACATAGGGAAGAAAGCTGAAATCAAAATCGAGACATACTAGTTTCAGGGAAAATAATTAAGTAAAACAACAGTCTTGAAAAGCCAAGTTGCAAGCAGAGCAGTACAAAAAGTCTTAGAAGAGAGCAGAGAGTTTAAAAGAGTATTGTGATTGAGAGTATGTATGTGAGATTATGAGTATTGAACTTAGGATTCAGAAATTCAAAGTTCTAAAGTTGTAAAGTTCGTAAAAGTTTTTTAAAGCTGTCTCAATGCAGAAGGGTCGAACCGCTTTTATAGTGCATCAAATCTCCCTTTAGTTAAGGGATTCTGATTCAAACGGATAAAATAATTAAGGAAAAGGATTTAAAAAAATATTTTCCATGCAGTATAATAATGGGTAAGTACATAGAAGCTATTTAAGGCAACAAACCAATAGTAAACAGTTTGTAGAAAAGGAAAGGGAATCAACCAGTAAAATCAAAATTACATGCTTTTACTCGAATGAATTAAGTCAGAAAAGGGGTAAAGAAAGGTTCAATAAGGGAAAATAAGTAACAATCAAGTAAACACAATTAAAGGAATTCAGAATGCATTAATAGTTGGCAAAACCTTTTGAAAGAAGAGTTCTCATATATAAAGCATACAAATATGTAAATCAAGAAGGGGCTATCAAGTTATTTAGAAGAGAGTTTAATCAAAGAGAAGTTCAAAATCATAAGCAAAGAGATACAAGTTCAATTTTCAGACTCTCTAGTTCAGGGTCCCAAAGTGGAACCCCAACTCGAACACAAAATCAAAATCGTCAAAGGAAACCCCCAAATCCTAGGGTTTCAAAATTGAATCGGAATTGGAGGTGAGAAAGCAAGCCATTTGTTTTAGAGTCTCAATAAAACATATATTATAGCATGTTTGAACGACAAAGGGAGAAAAACCATGAAGAACATATTTAAGAAAACTCGAAACCTAAACAAGTTCAAAAGCAGGAGCTGATACGAACTTGAACACAGGCAGATGAAGCATGCAAGAACATGAACAAAGTCCAGTAAACAAAAATCAAATAACTTAATGTTAAACATATATAGTAAAAGAGTAAAGAAAATATAGCAAAGATTAATAGGAGTAGCATGTATAGTAAAAAAGAAAAGTTAAAAGACAGTACATGCGTAATAAAAAGAAATCACACGAGCAGGGTATAGACAAACACACATAAAGAAAAGAAGAAGAAAAATTAGAAAGATATTATCCAAAAAATCCTTTTAGAAACCTTAAAATCAAAGAGAAACGATTTTGAAAAGAAACTTTTGGGGAAAACACTTTAGATGGCAAGAAAAGCATAGATACAGTATATATCTAAGAAAATAACGGTGAAAGAACCTCGAATAGCTTAGGGTTTCGGAGAAAGGCTTGGAAACAAGTCCGATCTTGAGTCGGAGAGGTCAAGAATCAGACTCATAAGTCTTGAATATACCGGAGCATGGATGGAGGAGCCATGGAATCAAAGATCGGAGAAGATCGGAGGGAGAACCATCGAAGTCAGCCTTCCAGACCTCGAACACCCAAGGTCTAGTGGTGGAGAGGGTGAGTAGGGACTATCCATGGCCTGGAAAGCCGTGGATTCTTGTGAAATAAGGTAGGAGGAGGCTAGGGTTTCGGTGAGATATTGAGAGGATTTGAGAGAGTTTGGGGATCAAAGGCGGCGAGCCAGGTGAGAATGAGGGATTAGGGTAGGTCTTTGGGGTTAAAATGGTAAGGGGATTTGTGGTTGTTGATGAAAAATGATCAACAGCCTGGATCAATAGTGGGAATCAGGCGGGTTTTAAATTAGGTCGGGGGCCGGGTAAAAAAATGAAACTAGGCTAATTTAGTTGGGGTAGAACTGGGTCGATTTAAGGCTACAATTGAAATGAAATGGGGCTGTAATTGAAATGAACTGAGGCTAAATGTTAAATAGCCATTTTTACCCTTTTTATTTATAAAATATAGTAAAATAATTTTAAAAACAAATTAAAAATGCTGGAACCAATTTATCATTATAGAAATTCTATTTTTATTAAAATAGGCTAAAATTGCAATTGTATGTAATTTAGCTTTAAAAATACCAAATAAATTTGTAAAAATATACCAAATCACCTTAAGTATATTTTGGTATAAATATAAGAATAAAATAAATTATTCACCAATATTGATAGTTTTGGGAATAATTACTGATTTGTGTACTGCTAAAATGGACAATAAATTGATTAAAAATCTTTTAAAAAATTACGAAAAATACCAAAATACTTAACTATGCTTTTATATGAATGTATATGCTATTTTGAAAGTATTTTATATACGAAAATTATATAGGGAAAAATTGGGTATCATTAGTGAGTACAAGCCATCCATGACCTGAGAAACCATGGATTCCGGTGAGGTTATGGTCGGAGAGGATGAGAGAGACTAGGGTTCCAGGGAACCTTCGGGAGTGTTTGAGAGAGGAGAGTGTTTGAAGGTGGCTGAGAGATGGAAATGAGGGGATTGGGGTATGGTTGTGGAATTAAAATTGTAAGGAATAATCGTGGTCGTTGATCAAAATGATCAACGGCCTGTATTTAAAAAAACGGGCGGGTTGGATAAAAGGGTTAGGGGGTTGGGTTAAAATTGAAATTGGGCTGGTCCAATCGGGGGTTAAGATTGGGTCAATTAGAGGCAAAAATTGAAATGTAATGGGGCTACAATTGAAATGAATTGGGGCTATATATTAAATAGCCAGTTTTTCCTTTTATTTTATAAAAAATAGTAAAAATTATTCTGAAATTAAATTAAAAGTACTGAATCAGTAACCAATATATAAATATTAATTTAAAAATACTGGAACCAATTTCGTAATTATAAAATGTTGTTAATCTTAAAATAGGCTAAAATTATAATTATATGCAATTTAGCTTTTAAAATGCCAAATAAATTTGTAAAAATAAAATGTGGGAATAAAATAAATTTTTACCAAAATGGATGATTTTGGGAATAATTATTAATTTTGTACTGCTAATATGGATAATAAATTGATTTTAAAAATTGAAAAAAACTAAAACCCTTGGGCATGCTTATATAAGGATATATATGTTATTTTGAAAGTATTTTGTATATATGAAAATATACAGTGAAAAATTGGGTATCAACACCTGGCATTGAAAACACTTGCGAAGATACTGCATGCAATTTGTCTCCATGTTCATCCAAAAGTAACCGGTCCTGAGTATCTTCTTAGCCAAGGCAAAAACATTCATGTGCGGGCCACAGTTCCGGTGTGACGACCCGACCCGTCGCCTCATGTGTTCCGTCCCGTATTCCCCGTTTATTGCTTCTTCATGATTTATTATGTGTGTTGTATGAGTTTGAGTTGGTTCGGATTGGATTTGGTAGGAAAATGGGAAATTACTCTCTTTAAGGGGAGGTTGATTTGTAAAAGTCAATTGGAAGTTCACTTATGAGTTAGAGGGCTCTGATGTGATTTTCGACGATTCGGTTAGCTTTGGGGATGATTTAAGGCTTAGGAGCGCAATCGGAAGTAATTTTGGAGGTTCGGTGTAGAATTAGGCTTGAGTTGGCGAAGCTAGCATTTTGGCGATATCCGGTTGATAGGTGAGATTTTGATCCAAGGGTCGGAATGGAATTCCGAGAGTTGCAGTATCATCGTTAGGTGATTTGTGATGTGTGTGCAAAATTTTAGTTGAATCGGAGGTAGTTAGTTCAGGTTTTTGATCAAATGTGAGTTTCAGAAGAATTTGATAAACTTAGGCTTTGATTTGGTGAAATTTGATGATTTTGATGTTAAATATAGTGATTTGATGATTCGAGCAAGTTTGAATAAGGAAATAGATCATATCTGCGCTTTTGGTTGAGGTCCCGGGGGCCTCAGGGTGAGTTCGGATGGTTAAACGGAGAGTTTGGAGTTTGTTGCATGTTTTGGATTTGCTGGTTCTGTCATTTCCGCATCTGTGGAAAAGGGTCTGCATAAGCGGTTCCGCAGATGCGGTGGGGAGGTTGCAGAAATGGTTCTAGTGGGGGCTTGACCTTTTCGCAGAAGCGGACAAGAGTCCGCAAAAGTGGTCCCACTGGTGCGATATCTGGACCGCAGAAGCGGTCGTGGCACTTAAGTGACTTCCGCAGAAGCGGAATAATTGCCGCAAAAGCAGTAACCGCAGAAGCGGTTTTGGTGCCGCAGAAGCGAAAAGGCCTAGGCAGATATTAAATTAAGTTTCCTTCGCGAATTTTGAAAGAACAAACATTGTGGACTTCGGACTAAGAGGGTTTTGGGCGATTTTTGACGAGGGTTTCAAGGGCTATCATCAGGTATGGATTCTTGGACTTAGATTATGATATTATGGTGTATAAACATGGATTAACACTGTAAACCCAAGGAATTAAAGGTTAAAAATGGAGGTTAGGGCTTGAAACTTAAGAGAGTTGAAACTTGTGATTTGAGGGGTAAAATGGACTCCGATTCTTGTGAACTTGATATGTATAGACTCGTGGCGAGATAATGATCGTATTGATGTAAAATTTTTTGGATTTCGAGAAGTGGGCCTGGGGCTCAGGTTTTGCAAATTTTGTGATTTTTGATATTTTTTGAGTCTTTTCGATTGGGTTATTTTCCCTTAGCCTATTGTAATATATTCGTTGTGGTTTTGGCCAGATTCGACGCGCGAGGAGGTCGATTTGAGAAGAAAGGGCATTGCGAGCTAGTCTTTGGCCGGCTAGAGGTGAGTAATTGATGTAAATGCTGCTCTGAGGGTTTGAAACCCCGAACTTTCACATCGTAATGCTATATTGAGGCGTGACACGCATCCCACGATGAGTGCGGGGTCGTTTACTGTTGGGGATTGAGACTTGGCCCATCCCGAGTGTTAATTTCTATTATATTGGCGATTGAGACGCATACTTTATCACTGTGAATTGGGCTTATTGCCGTGTTTGGGGCCTTGTGCCGACCTGTAGAATCCTTAGGAGATCCTTATGTATTTTTCCTCACTTGTGTGCATAACATATACTCTCAGTCATGCTTTCAACTGTTAAAAATAATATAATAATTGTGTTTATACATGAATATTAAATGGAAAAGGGATATGAGGGCTGAGACCCCTATAGTATGTCATGCCCGATTGGCTGTGAACTTATTTGACTGAGATGGGTCGGGGACCCGACAGTGAGTATGTTTCCCATTGATATGGATCAGGTTGCACACCGCAGCAATGATATATATATATATATATATATATATTGATATTAAGGCCGAGAGCCTGTTTGATTCCACGACGTGGCTGATATTGCGCTTGGGCTGTAGGAGCCCCTCCGGAGTCTGTATACACCCCAGTGAGCACCGTCGACGTTAAATAAGTGGAGCGGGCTGCACGCCGCAGCGGGTACTAGAGTGTACTGTTATCTGTGTTGCTTCTTTTCATGCATTATTCCTTAACTGTATTAATTGTTGGTTACCGTTTCACTGATATTGATCTAAACTGCTAGATATAAATTACTTTGTGCATTTTCTGCGTTTTCTTACCTTCAGACTGTAGTTATGTTTATTACTCACTGGGTCGGAGTATTCACTTTACTCCCTGCACCTTGTGTGTAGATCTAGGGCATTCACGGGCTGAGTGAGCTTTGACCAGCTTTCTAGAGTTCTTATTTTGGGAGTATTTGAGGTAGCTGCAGGGCGTTCGCAGTCATTGATTCTCCCTTCTATCCCTATCCTTTTATTTCAATATTATCAGCTTTTAAACAGACTTTGTAGTAGGATGTTAATCTGTATTTTAGAGGCTCATGTTCGTGACACCGGGTCCATGTCGGGCTGTATTGGCATTTGTTAGATTTTTGTTCCGCATTATTATCAGTATTTTAGGCCTTGACTTAAATGGAATTTATCTTCATCTGTTTAGTTAATGGGATTACTGTTATAAATGGTCGGGCTGACCTAGTAGTGTACTGGGTGCCATCATGACCGGGTTGGGGCGTGACATCCGGCATGTATATCCTCAAGTATCTTATAAGCTTTCTTTGCGTCGACACATCTAAGTAAACCTAAATCAGGAGTTCTTCTGTACAAGTTTCTTCCGCTGTGGAAGAAGTGATTGGACAATCTCCGAAGTGTGTTTCTGAGTGTGATTTTCATGCTCCGGATATTCTCCCTTTGGAAAATACTCCTTGATGTCGTGGAACCAAGGCTTTCCATCTATTTCTTCTTCGACGTGGGCACAATACGCCAGTTTATTATGGATCCTCACTGGAAGGGGATCAATATAATTCTTATCTGGATGTTGTATCATAGATGACAAGGTGGATAATGCATTGGCAAACTCATTCTGAATTCTGGGCGCATGTTGGAATTCTATATTCGTGAACCTCTTTCTCAATTCCTGCACATGGTGCAGATATGGCAATATATTGGAATTCTTGGCGGCCCACTCTCCTTGTACCTGGTGCACAAGCAAATCTGAATCACCGATTACCAACAGCTCTGGAATGTTCATGTCGACTGCCATGTTGAGCCATAGTATGCAGGCTTCATATTCTGCCATGTTTTTGGAGCAGGGAAATTTGAGTTTAGCAGATACCAGATAATGTTGACCCATTTCTGATACCAAAACTGCTCTGATACACATTTCTTTGAAATTTGCAACTCCGTCAAAGAATGTCCTCCAACCATCGTATGCTTCGGTAATGTCTTCCCCTACGAATGACACTTCTTCATCAGGAAAATATGTTTTCAAAGGCTCGTATGCTCCTTCTACTAGATTTTCAGCAAGGTGATCTGCCAATGCTAGTCCTTTGGCCACCTTTTGAGTTGCGTAAACGATATCGAACTCACTTAACAGTATTTGCCATTTGGCTAAATTTTCCAGTTAGTATATGTTTCTAGAATATGTACTTCAAAGGGTCCATCCTAGATATGAGGTATGTAGTGTAGGCACAAAAGTAGTGCCTCAATTTCTAAGCTGTACAGGTCAAAGCACAGCAGGTACGTTCCAGCAGAGAGTATCGTGCTTCGTAAGGTGTGAACTTCTTACACAGGTAGTATATGGCCTGCTCCTTCCTTCCTGTCTCATCATGTTGTCCCAAAACACATTCGAAGGCTCCATCCAATACAGATAGATAGAGCAACAAAGGTCGTCCTGGTTCAGGCGAGACCAAAACTGGCAGGGTGGACAAGTACTCCTTGATCTTGTCAAAAGCTTTCAGACAATCCTTTGTCTAGCTTGTTTCAGCATCTTTCCTCAGCATCTTAAAGATGGGTCTGCATATGATTGTGGACTATGCTATGAAGCAACTGATGTAGTTGAGACGTCATAGGAAACTCATCACGTCCTTTTTGCGCCTAGGCGATGGTAACTCCTGAATAGCCTTGACTTTAGACCGATCCAGCTCGATCCCTCAATGACTGACAGTGAATCCCAATAACTTTCCTGCGGGAACCCCGAATGCACACTTTGCGGGGTTCAATTTCAAGTGTACCTCCTTAGCCTGTCAAAGAACTTTCTCAAGTCTGCTATGTCATCTACGGCCCTTTTGGATTTGATAATGACACTGTCCACATACACCTCTATTTCTTTGTGTATCATACCATGGAATATAGTTGTCATGGCTCTTATGTAGGTAGCCCCACCACTCTTCAAATAGAATGGCATCATCTCATAATAGTATACACCCAAAGGTGTACCAAAAGCTATTTTCTCCACATGTTCTCATCTATCGAGATGTGGTGATAACCCGCGAAATAATCTACAAATGATTGGAGTTCATGCTTGGCACAATTTTCGATCAAAAAGTGTATGTTTGGTAGTGGAAAGTCATCCTTGGGACTTGCTCTGTTGAAATCCCGATAGTCAACGCATACTCTGACTTTCCCATCTTTCTTCGGAACCGGCACAATGTTGGCTAACCTGGTTAGGTACTCAACCACCCTGAGAATTTTTGGCTTTAATCTGCTTAGTAACTTCCTTCTTGATTTTCAAGCTCATGTCTAGTTTGAACTTTCGGAGTTTCTGCTTTACTGACAGACACATGGGATTAGTTGGAAACTTGTGAGCCACTATGGATGTGCTCAAATCGGTCATGTCATCATATGACCATGTAAAAATATCCTCATACTCTTTTAGGAAATGAATGTACTCTTCCTTCTCTGTTGGTGACAAGTGAATGCTGATACGAGTCTCCTTGACAGTATTAGCATTCCCCAAATTTACTGCTTCGATTTCGTCCAGATTGTACTTACGCTAATTCTCAAAGATTTCAACCTCGCCGACAATTTCCTCGGGTATTTCATCCTCTTCATCTGAATCACTATTCTCATGTTGTATTGCCTCATTGCATGTCACATTCTCTGGTTCATCAGGAATAGTAATAGTGTTGTAGAAAGAAAAGGTGTAAAAGTAATAATGAATAATAAAGATCAAATGCATTTGATTAAAACCTAAAAAAATAATCCAGACAAGGGCGGCTCGATGAATCGAGCATTTATTTTAAAACAAGTAAATCTTAAAACCAAATTACTGGAAATCTTAAATGCCTAGAATGGCTAAAGAAGTAAAATCTGCCAAGCTACCCAGGGACTCTGCGGGCTAGGGATGGTGTGGCGGTCCAGTTCCTGAGAATAGCTCCCTTCTCCACAGTCTGAATAATGAGGCCTTCTCCCTCCTCCTCCTCAATTATGGCACTGCAGTCCATGTCTTCTGACTTTTCCTTTACTTTTAGGATCACTTGGAAGAGGAGGATGTAGAGGACCTCTAGGCATGGTGATGATGCCAGTATGAGCGAACCAACCTTAGGGGATGGGAATAATAAAAAATAAAGGAAAAGCAAAAGGTAATCAAGTAAGTAAGGATTCTAAAATATTTGCAGTATTTAAACACATATTGAGAGAATGTAAATTTGTGTCCTAATTTGGAAGTCTTGTTGCGCCGAGGTAGGTCTAGTGACAAATAGATTTGGAGAACTTAGATGCCAACAAATGCCTCATTTCATAATATAAAATAGACGAATCCCAAAACTACACTAAGATGATAGAAAAGATAAGTCACTACTGGAACTTGGCCTTATTACATTTTAGGAAAGCAAATAAATCTAGCCTATTTGGTCCTAGAGGACCTTCCCAGATTCAATCTTCCTGAATTAGTCGTACAGGTTCCCTAGCTCGCGTAGACCCAGCAGCAAGTAGGCTCTGGCCAGACGTCCTCCTTCAGTTCCTTTAGCGTTCTGGCAAACTTGAGGGAAGATCTCTCCACCAATCTAGAAGCAATGGTGGAATTTTTCGAACCATATAGAATCTGGGGACCTCATGCCTCATTTTTTGCAAAAAAAAAAGGTTAGGCCTTCCCCCACCAAACTCGACTGTTTATGCAATCATGATTAGTATATTGGCATTTAGGTCTCAAAATTAATGCACAGAACGTGGTTGTGTCCGTTGGGATCATGGAAACACCAGTGGACTTTGGGTAAGGCTTATCTTAAAGGATCATTATATGGACAACATATTGATCCGACTAGGTTTGACCATGATGCATGGACAATTTCGATCAGAGTAGGGTTATTATGGGGGTTTAGACTGATACCTTCAAACGAACAACTTGAGGGGGAAAGGCACGGAACCTTCGACTGCACCGCTGATAGACTAGTTTTAACATAAATAAGCATTTCCGAATTTAGGGTAATAAATAGGAAGAGTGCAACCACTTATCAAGCATTGCTATAGGATTTGATACGCACGAGCGGAATATGATGTGGAGCATGAATTATGCAGCAATAAATAGCATGTAGTCAAGTATTTGCACGTAAAAATAATAAATGCAGTATTTAAATAATTGAAAGCAGTTATGGAAAAAGAAAACAAGGAGACAAGTCAGTTTCGAAAATAAAGAATCATAAATGCTTAAAATAGGCAGTTAAATTCAAATAAGGGGAAAGGGTACGGGATAAGCATGCTTAGACTAATCCGCTAAGATAAGTATGTTACGGTAAGAGCCTAAAATATCCCCAGGAGAGTCGCCATGCTGTCGCGCTCCTTTTTTCCCTCTTTCGGGAGAGAGAGAGAAGTCCATGTTTCGACATTCATGGGATTTGGGTATTTTGAAGAGTCTCCACCTAACAGATTATGGTGCGTTAGGGCACCTAGAGTGATTAACTCTTAGACTGGTTTTTATTACCATATGTTTAGGGTAAGGGCTCAAAATAACCTTGAAGGGAAGGTGTTAGGCACCCCTCTCGGTCCACAACAATGGGTCCCGACCACACTTATGCTTATGAACTAGTCTTTTTGACAAATAATAGTTTAAACACATAATTGCAAATAAAGGCATTCTTTGGAAATTGTATGACTCAAGTAATAAGACAAAAGGATTTAAACAAGTTGCATGTATAGATAAAAAAGCAAAGTTTAAACATCGAGAATCTGGAAAGAGGGGTCCGAGTTTGGTTAGCCTATAGGATCACCCCACACAATGCCCGGTAAACACTCCTCAATGAGGGGCTACACATTATATTGGCGCGTAGTCATCATATCCCTACTACCCAATTCCCTCCACTTGGTCATAGCCTAAAGCGCTCTAGCAACCTTGAAAATGTCCTATGCGTGCACTACCCGTCCCTTCCTCATGGCCCTAGAGGTATTTTAGGACCTCTACTTTTGGACAGTTATAGACATTCCTAAGGTTTTAAAGGATAAAAGTCTAGGCATCAATCAAGAACAATTAGGACTACATTTAAAGAGAACAAATTACAAGCCCACAGTTACCTCCACAAATATAACAAGTAAATGCAGTCTTCAGACAACAGTTAAGTATTTTAAGAGAAAATCTTAGAACATGATATCTAGGTGAGCAGGGATTATATAGTATTGAATTAGGGTAAAGTGTAAGAATCCTATTTAGCTTGCCTACTGATTTAGACTTGTTAAATCCGAATAGTTTTAAATAACAAAACACAGCTTCATACTTGCAGAATTTAAATCACCCTAGAGACTTGCCTAAGAGGAGAACAGTGATGTCCTAAGAGCATGATATCTACATTGATGCAGTAAACAATAAACAGTTTTAAAACAAACACTTGAGATCCTATAGACATGCTTTCTAGCGATAGTAAATTAAGGCAGTGTTTGAAAACTCATTTAAAGAAGCGGACAGTTGATTAAACCAATTCAGAATGAACTAACATGTATTAAACTGATTTGTTTAACTAAACTAATTTTAAGCCCTATAGGCATGATTTCTATTAGAACTGATTTTAATCCCTATAGGTATGGTTTCTAATATTGTGGAAGTAAAGAAAACATAGCAAATGCATTAACTCAATCCTATAGGCATTGCATCTACCCAATTTGCCCTACACATATAACTACCTACCCCTTTTTACTAATCACCCTGATGTTTTTTACAAATAATTATTACAGAACAACTGAATAAATTACATAAAAAATAAAAAATAAAAAGAAGTTAACTATAGGGAGCCTAAAGCAGGACTAAATGAGTTCTCAAGCCTCCAGTAGCCTCAAATGCCAAAGTCCATAGACAATATCATGTCTAGGTGTGTCTGAGTTCCTTAAGGAACTCAAGGATCCCGAACAGTGCTCACACCCAGACTTTTCTCAAAAAATAACTGATTTAGGTGCAGTGTGGAAATGCCAGCCCTGACATGCCAGAGTTCATACAGATCTTAAGAATCTCAAGGTAGTACATATATCAGAAGGGCAAAACCTAGTAATCTAAGAGTAAAGTGAAAGTGCTTGACATAGTTTTGAAAAGGTTTTGAAAATATTACATAGATGAATTTAGGAGTGAGAAGATTTTCTTAAATAGAAAATAGCTTGGTGGTGAAAGACAGTTTGAGAAGAGTACAAAAACTATTTTGAAAATAGCAGACAATCAATTGGTCATAAAATATCCAGATTTAGAAACATTCAACAAACAGATCTCACACGGGTATAAAGGGACTCAGGACACATAAGAGTCATATTGGTGTACATTGATAGGGTATAGAGGAAACATATAGTCAACAACTTCATAGAACACTTAGGGTCTTAGAGACTTAGCAGGCTGGTCATGGACAGTAAATAGTTAAGACAGAGATCACAGATGTAATATAAAAAGCCTGAAATATCTTGAACATGATTAAATATACATGCAGGGTCAATCATATACATCAAACAACCAATATGATAACATAATTAAGGGATTAAACAAATATTCACAAACAAGCTGGTGAAGTATCAGAAAACTAGGTGAAGTGTAGACATGCTAATCATACATTGTACAGGATAGAGTTTAGACTTGCTAGGCAAAGAAGTAAGCAGGAAGACAGGTTGAATTCATAGCTGATAAAATAGTGCAGGAATGAAACACATAGGGTTTGGATTTAAAAATTTAACTAGAGATATACCAGTTGAAGAAAAAATGCAGAATATAAAGCATATGTGGTTCCAATGTGTATCCTTGGCTTTCTGCAGGCTAGACTAGTGAATATCACAAGTAGCAGAGAAGAAAAGAGAGCTTTAGAGGGTAAGTATGCTTTTGTGAACTAATGTTTGTCTAAAGTAAGAATGGGAGGGAGTTTATATAGTAATCAAGAGTTAAAATAAATAAGGTAAGGGATCAATTAAGTAGCAAGCAGTGAAATTCATGGAATCAATCACACATGTAAATTAGTAAGTCTTCCCTTTAATTGAGGGATAATCAATCAACGGTAAAAATAGGACAAACATTTTAAGGAAGGAAACCAAGTAAGGCAATTAAGGATGAATGAATAGGGGCCCAATTTAGGAAATAGTTAGCAAGAATCAGCAAATAACAAATAAGGCAAGAGGGAACCAATTAAGGCAATAATTTCAGTCAAATCGAGTAAAATAAGAATCAAGGACTTCGTTAGGGAAAAGGGCTTAATTCAAACTCAAAATAATAACTTCAGAATAATCAGGGTTTAATTAAGGAGGAAATCACGTAAAGAGTCAGCAAATATCATAAACAACTTAAATAAAGCAAGAAATAACAGTGAGAATAAACATAGATATATAGGGTCAGTAGAAAAGTTGAACCAAAAACTTAGTAGAGGCATATAAGGACAAGAAAAGAACGAGGAGATCAAACATTCAAAAATTACCAAAAGTTTTGGAAAAAGAAATTTCAGGAAACCCTAGTTTATAGAAAAATTGAAAATCACTCGAAAATCATACGATTCTTGTAAAAATACAAGGTTATTGTAAAAATCATATGAAATAAGTCCAAATCACCTCAAATTTGTACTGATCTAAGAGGTTCAGAAGAAAAAATTAGGGTTTCGAGGAGAACAACACAGAGGTGAAGAAACATGCTTAGAAACACATAGATCATAGTCGATGTAGAACGATCTTACTCGGAATCACACTAGAACAGACTGAATAGGGAGAAGGGGCCATAGATTCAAGCCAGCTAACTGTCATGCCCCTTTTTCTCCCTCTTTCGGGGACAGAAAGAAGTTTGGGTTTCGACATTGATTGGGGTAATAACTCATTTTCTTTTGGGATTTGGGTATTTTGAAGAGTCGCCACCTAACGGATTATGGTGCGTTAGGGCACCTAGAGTTATTAACTCTTAGACTGGTTTGCATTACCAGAGGTTTAGGGTAAGGGCTCAAAATAACTGTGAGGAGAAGGTGTTAGGCACACTTCTCGATCCATAACGGTGGGTCCCAGCCGAACTTATGCTTATGAATTAGTCCTTTTGACAAATAATATTTTAAACACATAATTGCAAATAAAGGAATGCTTTGGACATTGTATGACTCAAGTAATAAGACAAAAGGATTTAAAAAAGTTGCATGTATAGAGAAAAAGCAAAGTTTAAACATTGAGAATCGGGAAAGAGGGGTCCTAGGTTGGTTATGCTACAGGATCACTCCACACAATACCCGGTAAACACTCCTCAATTAAGGGCTACATGTGACATTGGCACGTAGTCATCATATCCATACTACCCAATTCCCTCCCCTTAGTCATAGCCGAAAGCACTCTAAAAACCTTGAAAATATCCTATGAGTGCACAACCCGTCCCTTCCTTGTAGCCCTGGAGGTATTTTAGGACCTCTACTTTTGGACAGTTCTAGACCTTCCTAAGGATCAAGAGGATAAAAGTCTAGGCATCAATCAAGAACAATTAGGACTACATTTAAAGAGAACAAATTACAAGCCCACAATTACCTCCACAAATACAACAAGTAAATGCACGTCTTCAGACAATATTCAAGTATTTTAAGAGAAAATCCTAGAACATGATATGTGGGTGAGCAGGGATTATACAGTAATGAATTAGGGAAAAGTGTAAGAATCCAATTTAGCTTGCCTACTAATTTAGACCTATTAAGTCTGAACAACTTTAAATAACAAAACACAACTTTATAATTGCAGAATTTAAATTGCTGTAGAGGCTTACCTAAGCGCAGGCAGTGATGTCCTAAGAGCATGCATTGATGCAGTAAACAGTGAACAATTTTAAACGGACACTTGAGATCCTATAGACATGCTTTCTAGCAGTAGTAAATTAAGGCAGTGTTTGAAAACTCATTTAAAGAAGCGGACAGTTGATTAAACCAATTAAGAATGAACTATCATGAATTAAACTGATTTGTTTTACTAAAATGATTTTAAGTCCTATAGGTATGATTTCTATTAGAACTGATTTTAATCCCTATAGGCATGGTTTCTAATATTTTGGAAGTAAAGAAAACATAGCAAATGCATTAACACAATCCTAGAGGCATGGTATCTACACGATTTGCCCAGCATACCCACCCTTTTCACTAATCACCCCGATGTTGTTCACAAATAATTATTACAGACAAGATGAATAAATTACATAAACAAATACAGAAAAAGAAGAAGTTAACTATAGGGAGCCTGAAGCAGGCCCAAATGACTTCCCAAGCCTCCAATAGCCTCAAACGCCAAAGTCCATAGACAATATCAAGTCTAGGTGTGTCAGAGTTCCCTAAGGACCTCAAGGATCCCGGGCAGTGCTCACACTTAGACCTTTTCTCAAACAATAACTAATTTAGGTGCAGTGTGGAAAGGCTAGCTCTGACATGCTAGAGTTCACCTTAGGTTACAGGGATAAGGATAGGAGAAACATATAGTCATAAACTGCTTGCAACACTTAGGATCTTAGAGACTCTGTAAATAGTTAGGACATAGATAACAGTTGGCCTATCTTGAACGGGTTTAAACCTATAGTTTGGACATGCTAAGTGAAGAAGTAAACAGGAAGGAGTGTAGTGTGTAAAAAATGCATTGAACAGGACAAAGTTTTAGACATGCTGAGCAAAAAAAATAAATAGGAATACAAGTTGAAATCACAATTGATGAACTAGTGCAGGGATAAAACACATATTGTTTGGTTCTCAAAACTTATTTAGAGACATACCCATTAAGGAGAGCAGACTCAAAGTACAGATCACTGTAGTGCAATAACTAGCCTTGGCTTTCAGCCGGCTAGTTCAATGGAAGTAGCAAGTGACAGAAAAGCTTCAAGTATAAGAGAGAGTTTTTGAACTAGTGTTCGTTGTTTTTTTAAACTTAAAATAAAGGGGGAGTTTATATAGTAATCAAAAACTTAACATATAAGGTAAGATATCAATCAAGTAGCAAATTAGGGAAGTCACACATAAATCAGCAAGTTCTTCCCTTAATCAAGGGACAATTAAATCAACGGTAAAATCATGCTAAGTATTTAAGGAAAAGAATCAAGTAAGGTTTTAGGTATAGAATAGATAATTAGGGGTAAATGAATAGAAGTTTAATTAAGGAAACAAATCAGTAATAATTAGCGGAATACAAACAAGGCATGGAAAAATAATTAAGGCAAGCAATTCAGTCAAATCGAATTGAGAGGAAAGAATCAAGAGTTCAATGGAAAGTGTTCAAGTTAAACCAAGAAATAAGGGATTCAGAGTAATCAAGAGCTCAGAAAGTCATGAAAGAGTCAGCATGTTGAGCATATAAAATAAGGTAGAACATGAATAGCCATGATTTCCCATAGCTTTAATAAAACACATAGTTAGACGACACTGATTTAAGGAGAAATATGCCGGTATTAACATTAATAGTCGAGATGAATACAAGCACATAGAATCAATGAACTGACAAACTAAGAAATTTAGTAGAAGCATATTAGAGCAATAAAGTCATGAGAAATCACAAGAACCCAGAGCAAGAATACGGTCAGATGTACCAGTATCCAGAAATCAAATGAAGAACCCCAAAAACTGGGGTTGTTGGTACAAGCGAGTTAAGGTTGTAGCAGACTCATAAAATCAGTCAAAATATATGTGAAGCAGAAGATTAAACACAAAACATCATCAAACAATTTTTTAAAAAGAAATTCCGAAAACCCTAGTTTTAGGAAAAGATGAAAATCACTTGAAAATCATTTGATTCTTGTAAAGAATCTTAAGACTATTGTAAAACTCACATGAAAACAACCCAAATCATCTTAGACCCGTATAGATCTAAGGGGTTTTAGAAAAAGAAATTAGGGTTTCAAATAGAACGACACAGAGATGAAGAAACGTGCTGAAAAACCCATAGATCGTAGTCAATATAGAACGGTCTCAGTCGGAATCACACCGGAATGGCCTGAGACAGGCGAGAGAGGAACCATAGATGCAAGTCACTAGCCCTGGTCCCTTGAAGGTCATGGAGATAGCAATAATGACATGAGAGACGCCATTGGAGGCCTGGGGGGATGAGAGGTCATCGTAGATAACCATAGATGAAGGTCAGTGAGATCGGATTAGAGTTTAGTTGAGAGCGTTTGAGAGTAGAGGGGTTTTCAGGGCGGTGGATGTATAGAAAATGATAGGGTTTCGGGGGTCTTTTGGGTATTAAAGGGTGTAGGGGACCGGATCGGGTATTTGGTGTGTGGGCCGGGTAATTTAATTATGTACTAGGCTGGCAATGGGGTTACGTTGGGGTTGGATTGGGGTTAAAATTGAAATAAAATTAGGCCATATTTTATATAGCTATTTTAATACTATATAATTTATAAGAAATAATAAATAATTTATGAAAAATAATTTCGTGTACTAAAATTGTTTAAAAATAGTTTTTTAACATTTTAAAAATATAAGAGATCGTATTGTGCATCAACAATGTAATAATGCATTAATAGGGCTATTATTGCAAATATATGTAATTTAGCTTAAAAATGTAAACGCAATTATAAAAAATACATTAAAAATATTTAAACAATATTTTTGCATAAATAAAGAATTTAGATGACCAAATTACAACAAAAATAATTTGAAGGATAATTATTGAAAATTTTAAAAATAGAAGGGGAAGAAATAAATTAATTTGCAGCTTTTAAAATTTATAAAAATGCTCATGCATGCATATAAGTGCATATATGCTATTTTGAAAGTATATATATGTATTAAAAATATGTAGGGAAAAATTGGGTATCAACAGTTGCCCCTCTTTACCCGAGAATGATGAAAGAGTTTCGGATAAAGAAATGATGTCCAATTTTGACCCGTGGGGGGGGATGCTTTGAAAGACAGAGGCCGGACTCCGGTCTTCGAGTTGCCTACATATCCTTGGTTTTAAAGAAATCAGGCCATGTGTAATTCTAGATTCATCGGCAAAATATATCGATGAAGTCATTGCAAAAACGGATACAGAATGCAAAAGCTGCTATGCTGAGCGGTTAAGGTTTGAGATAGTTGAAGGAACTGGAGAAAAGTTGCTCTTGCTAAGATAGCGGTTGCTTACTGGTCACCTACAGATGAAAAGATGCTGCCGACATGTATTTGCGCAAAAAATTAAACATGATGCAGATTCCCTTTGGACCATGAAGGTTGTCTTTGGACGGTTAAGAATGACGTCCTCGGACCATGATGTCTTAGGCCATGAATTGTTTAGTGAGGGATTTGCAGGACATGAAATGTTATTCTCGGGCCATGTAGATAGCTCCTTCGAACTGTGACACCTTTGAATAAACATATGCAAATTTGAGGGATCCTCAAGCTATGACATGGTATCTTCCGGCTATGAGGATGATGCATTTTAGACTATGATTCCTTTGGATAGATTGGAGATATTTTATCCCATGATATGCAATAATGTGATGTTAACAAGACAAGGCTTAGTCTTGTGGATTGGAGGGCAGAGCTTAGCCCGATTTGGAAAGCAAATAGATAGTACTAGAAATAAAGCAATATTTGTGCAAATGGGGACAGTTCTTAGTCCCATGCAGATAGGGAGACAAGGATTAGCCTCATGGAAATAGGGAGGCAATGATTCTCCTTATGCAAGTAAGGAGGCAGGGATTAGCCTTAAGCAAGTATGGAGGCAGGGATTAGCTTCAAGCAAGTAGGGAGGCAAGACTTAGCCTCATGCAAGTGTAGAAGCAGGTATTAGTCTCATGCAAATAGGGAGGCAAGGATTAGCCTCTTGAAAATATGGAAGCAAGGATTAGCCTCATGCAAATAGGGAGGCAAGGATTAGCCTCGTGCGATTATGGAGGCAGGGATTAGCCTCATGCAGATGGAGGCAGGGATTAGCCTCATGCAAATAGAGGCAGGGATTAGTCTCATGCAGGTAGGGAGGCAGGGATTAGCCTCATATAGTTATGGAAGCATGGATTAGTCTTATGCAAATGTAGGCAGAGATTAGCCTCAATAGAGGCAGGGATAGCCTCATGCAGGTATGGAAGCAGGGATTAGCCTCATGCAGATATGGAGGTAGGGATTAGCCTCATGCGGGTATGAAGGAAAGGATTAGCCTCATGCAAATATGGAGCCAAGGATTAGCCTCATGCAAATATGGAGGCATGGATTAGCCTCATGCACGTGTGGAGGCATGGATTAGCCTCATGTAAATATGGAGGCACGGATTATCCTCATGGAAATATGGAGGCACGGATTAGCCTCATACAAATATAGAGGCAAGTATTAGCCTCATGCAAATGGAGGCAAGGATTATCCTCATACAGGTACGGAGGCATGGATTACACTCATGAAAAT
This sequence comes from Nicotiana glauca, assembly GCA_026770625.1. NCBI lineage: Eukaryota > Viridiplantae > Streptophyta > Magnoliopsida > Solanales > Solanaceae > Nicotiana > Nicotiana glauca. Next base: position 61,403 of record MU683677.1, read on the forward strand.
ATGGAGGCAAGGATTAGCCTCATGCAAATGGAGACAAGGATTAGCCTCATGCAGATATGGAGGCAGGGATTAGCCTCATGCAAATATGGAGGCAGGGATTAGCCTCATGAAAATATAGAGGCAAATATTATCCTCATGCAAATGTGGTGGCAATGATTAGCCTCATGCAAATGGAGGCAAGGATTAGCCTCATGCAGATTTGGAGGTAGGGATTAGCCTCATGCAAATATAGAGGCAAGGATTAGCCTCAAGCAAGTGTGGAGGCAAAGATTAGCCTCATGCAAATGGGAGGCAAGGATTAGCCTCATGCAAATATAGATTCAAGGATTAGCCTCATGCAAATAGGGAGGAAAGGATTATCCTCATGCGATTATAAAGGCAGGGTCCGACCACCACGAAGCCGAGGACACTGTCTCCTCATGTGGCCAAACTCACCGCACTCGTAGCAACTACCCGGTGCTGGAGGGGGGACTGAAGAGAACCCCTCTCTGCTGAAGAACCCTGGGCTGAAGAAGCAGGAGTAGAGCTCTGAGCTGGAAGGGCACTAAGTGAAGACTGGCCCTGCTGAACTCCCTGATGACCACGGCCTGAAGAAGCCCCACTGTACTCTGGGCGACCTGACTGAGGAGGTCTAAAGGAACGACCTCTGCCACGCTGGAACTGGCCCCTAGACGGAATACCACTGAAACTACCTGAACCTTGAGGCCTCTTGGCCTCCCTCTCCTCATGCTCCTGAAGGCGATCTGTCTCAATCTGTCGCGCCATGTAAACTACCTCCTCAAACGAGGCGGCCACAACCCTCTCTCTAGTCATCAAAATACGGAGTGGATAGTTGAGGCCATCCACGAACCTCCTAATCCTCTCCCGATCTGTTGGGATCATCCAAGTAGCATGCCGAGCTAACTGCGTAAACCTCAACTCCTACTGGGTCACAGTCATGTCCCCATGAATCAACCAATCGAACTGGCGACGCAGCTCCTCCCTGCGAGACTGCGGTACATACTTCTCCAGAAAGAGAATGGAGAACTGCTGCCAAGTAAGGGGCGCTGCTCCAACAGGCCTACGCCTCTGAAACTCCTCCCACCATGTAAATGAAGCCCCTGAGAACTGGAAGGTAGTAAAAGCCACTCCACTCGACTCCAAAATCCCTGCAGTGCGAAGCATACGCTGACACTTGTCTAGAAATCCCTGGGCATCCTCGCCCTCAGTACCACTGAATGTCATAGGCTGGAGTCTACCAAACCTCTCTAGTCGACACTGCTCATCGTCTGTCATAGCTGGAACCACATAATCTGGAGCTGGTGCGACTGGCATAACTGGAGCAACCGGTGCAACTGGCTGTGCTGGGGCTGCTCCTGGTGTCTGCAATCCCTGAACAATCTACTCGGGTGTGCGAGCTGCGGGGGTCTGATGATCACCCCCAGTCTGTGAGGTAGCTGCGGTAGTAAAGGTTGAGACTGCCAGAGCCAGGCCAGTGCAGATGGATAGGATCTGAGCTAAAGCCTCCTGGAGACCAGGAATCACAATGGGCAGTTCCTGAACAGGTGCTGCTGGCGCATCTACAGCTGGAGGCTGGTCCTGAATGGGGTCAACAAGTGTTGCCCCTACTGCTCTGCCTCGACCACGACCACGGCCGTGCCCACAGCCTCTAGTGGGTGGTAATGGTGGTCGTCTGCCGCGTCCGGTAGCACGAATTCTCGCCATCTGCAAGAGAATAGAATACAAGAGTTTAGTTCTTGGAATAACAAAGTCGCACGACAAGAATTCTAGAATATGAAGTGTTTCCTAAAGGTTCTGCAGTCTCTCGAGGATAAATACAGATGTCTCCGTACCGATCCGCGAGACTCTACTACCCGGCTCATGACTCATGAGGCCTAGTAACCTTTAGCTCTAAAACCAACTTGTCACGACCCCAATCTTGGTCATGATGGCGCCCAACACAATTACTAGGAAAGCCTGACCATTGTAACACCCTCAACCCGAGTATAAAAACTCATCACCAATTAATTGGGTATTTATAACAGATAGAAAGATTTATAATTCGATATTAGATAGGAACAATACGGAAAGCCATAGTAATACTAATATAACTCCCAAAGACCTGGGGTCATGAGTCTAGAGCCTCTAAATACAACGGAGTAAGAAATCCTCAAAAATACATAAGTCTAGGATGCGGAAATATAAATGGATAAGGGGGAGAAGTCGGATCCTGCGGACGCCAGGCAGCTACCTCGACAACTCCGAAGTGACTCTGAAAGGACAGCCAACTACTCAACTATGCTCCCAGAACACCTGAATCTGCACACATGGTGCAAGGAGTAAAGTGATTACTTCCAACTCAGTGAGTAATAAGCATATATAATATTTGAGAATGAGGAAACACTAAATACCACAATGTAAAGCTACGGACAATAGTTAGTACAATTATCGGTAAACAGCAACCAGGCAATTACAGACAATATCAATGTATGAATGCAATGCAATGCACATGACCGCTGCAGCGCGCAGCCCGATCCATTTGGGTACCCGCGCTCACTGTGGGGGTTCAGACTCCGGAGGGGCTCCTACAACCCAAGCACAATATCATTGTATCATTGTATCATTTCTACAGCGTGCAGCCCGATCCATACTCAGTCCAGAATAAGCATGCAAGCCACATGGGCAAAATCAAGTTTATCATCCTCAGTTCCAATTATTAGGAAATATAGACTAAGTTTTTAAAACTTTTAGAAATGTGACTATGCATTTCAACACAGTGTTTAACTCAGGACTGATAACATGAAAACACGCTAAGCATCATGGAAACAGTGATAATAATCCGTAAGGGATTCAAATAATCGGCTCACAGCCCAAATATACTCATAACCATCTAAGTAGGATGTTTACCAATCAATTGCTAGTCCAAACACAGTATGAACATCACTCGGGACGAACTAAGCCATAGTCCCCAATCACAAACGACCCCGCACTCGCCATAGAGTACGTGTCTCGCCTCAATATAGTGTCATAGTGTGATATACCGGGGTTTCAAACCCTCAGGTCATCATTTACATCTATTACTCACCTCAAACTGGCCACAGGACTAGTCCGCTATGCCTTTTCCTCTCGAATCAACCTCCTCGCATGCCGAATCTGATCAAAACCACAAGGAATACATTATAATAGGCTAATGGAACATAACCTAATCGAAAGAATTTGAAAAATACCAAAAATCACGAAGTTGGCAAAACTCGAGCCTTGGGCCCACTTCTCAAAAAATTACGAAATTCCCATCACCGGATTTCTCGTCTCGCCACGAGTCTGTACATATAAAATTTAGCAAAATCAGAGTTCAAATGCTCCCACAAATCCCAAATTTTCATTTCAAAAACCCAAGCCCTAGTTCTTCAATTTTTCACCCAATTTTTCAAGCGTTAAAGGTTGATTCTTCAATAAAATAGCGTTTCTAGGTCACGAGACTTACCTCCAATCGATTCCCGTCAAAACCCTCTTCAATTTCTACCAAAAAGCTCTTGAGGTGGTTTAAAAATGGAGGAAATGATAAATGGGTCGCGGATGAAATGTCCTTAATAAACCCTTCTGTCTCCAAATTTTTCTTCTATGAGAACGCGAGACCACTCTCGCGTTCGCGATGCATAAACTTTTTTCCTCTGACAAAATCTTCGCGAACGCGTCCGATCTCCTGCGAACGCGAAGGCCTGGACCCTGAACCCATGCAAACGCGGGCATCTTAACGCGAACGCGTTGAACACCCAGGCTAACCCTCTACTTTCTTCTACGCGAACACGTGCCCAGCACAGCGAACACGAAGCACTAATGCCTCAATCTACGCAAATGTATGGCCCCAACGCGAATGCGAAAAATATTTTCCTGCCCTCCAAACATAACTCTACACGTTCGCGACACGTACTACGCGAACGCGAAGAAGGAATTCTCTGCAACTCCACAGCTGGAAATCCAGCAATCACACAAGTCCAAAAATGATCCATTTGATCACCCGAAATAACCCCGAGGCCGCCGGGACCTCAAACAAAAACACCAACATACCCCAAAATTCCAATCATCAAAACACGTCAAACAACACAAAAATCATCAATTCACCACGGATTCAAGCCTAAGTTTTCTTCAAACTTTCGAAAAACACATTCGATCAAAAACCTGACCGAAACGCCTCCAAATGACCTGAAATTTTACCCGCACATCCAAAATCACGTAACGGAGCTACTGCAACTCTCAGAATTCCATTCCAACCCCCGGATCAAAATTTCACCTATCAACCGGAATTAGCCAAAATACTAACTTCGCCAATTCAAGCCTTATTCTACACCGGACCTCCATATTCAATTCTGATCGCGCTCCTAAGTCACAAATCAAGCCCCGAAGCTAACCAAAACACCGGAATTCACATCCGAACCCTCTGACGAAATAGTCAACTTTTGGTTGACTTTTCCAAAACAAGCTTCTCTTTAAGAGACTAAGTGTCTCATTTCCATCTAAAACCAATCCAATCCTACTCGATCACCTCAAATACTGATAGTGAAGCATAAAGAAACATAATATTGGAGAAACGGGGTGGTAACTCACGTGACGACGGGCCGGGTCGTCACAAAAAGGTTAGGCCTTCCCCTATCAGACTCGACTATTTATGCAATCATGATTAGTATATTGGCATTTAGTTTTCCAAATTAATGCACAGAATGTGGTTGTGTCCGTTGGGATTATGGAAACCCCGATAGACTTTGGATAAGGCTTATCTTAAAGGATCATTATGTGGACAACATATTCATCCGAATAGGTTTGACCATGATGCATGCATAATTTCGATCAGAGTAGTGTTACTATGGGGGTTTAGACCGATACCCTCAAGCAGACAACTTGAGAGGGAAAGGAATGGAACCATTGACTGCACCGCTAATAGGCTAAATTTACCGTAAATAAGCCTTTCCAAATTTAAGAGTTATAAATAGGAAGAGCACAACCACTCATCAAGCGTTGCTATAGGATTTGATACGCACGAGCGGAATATGATGTGGAGCATGAATTATGCAGCAATAAATAGCATATCGTCAAGTATTTGCACGTAAAAATAATAAATACAGTATTTAAATAATTGAAGGAATTTATAGAAAAATAAAACAAGGACACAAGTCAGTTTCGGAAATAAAGAATCATAAATGCTTAAAATAGGTAGTTAAATTTAAATAAGGGGAAAGGGTACGGGATAAGCATGCTTGTACTAATTCGCTAAGATAAGTTCGTTACGGTAAGAGCCTAAATTATCCCCAGCAGAGTCGCCATGCTATCGCGCCCCCTTTTTTCCCTGTTTTGGGGAGAGATAGAGAGAAGTGCGGGTTTCGACATTGATAGGGGTAATAACTCATTTTATTTTGAGATTTGGGTACTTTGAAGAGTCGCCACCTAACTGATTATGGTGCGTTAGGGCACCTAGAATGATTAACTCTTAGACTGTTTGCATTACCATAGATTTAGGGTAAGGGCTCAAAATAATTGTGAGGGGAAGGTGTTAGGCACGCCTCTCGGTCCACAACGGTGCGTCCCAGCCGAACTTATGCTTATGAATTAGTCCTTTTGACAAATAATAGTTTAAACACATAATTGCAAATAAAGGCATGCTTTGGACATGGTATGACTCAAGTAATAAGATACAGGATTTAAACAAGCTGCATATATAGAGAAAAAGCAAACTTTAAACATTGAGAATCGGGAAAGAGGGGTCCTAGGTTGGTTATCCTACAGGATCACCCCACACAATGCCCGGTAAACACTCCTCAATGAGGGGCTACAAGTGACATTGGCGTGTAGTAATCATATCCCTACTATCCAATTCCCTCCCTTTGGTCATAGCCGAAAGCGCTCTAGCAACCTTGAAAATGTCCTATGCATGCACAACCCGTCCCTTCCTCGTGGCCTTAGAGGTATTTTAGGACCTCTACTTTTGGACAGTTCTAGACCTTCCTAAGGTTTTAAATAATAAAAGTCTAAGCGTCAATCAAGAACAATTAGGAATACATTTAAAGAGTGAAAATTATAGGCCCATTGTTACCTCCACAAATATAACAAATAAATGCACGTCTTCAGACAATATTCAAGTATTTTGAGAGAAAATCCTAGAACATGATATCTAGGTGAGCAGGGATTATACAATAATGAATTAGGGAGAAGTGTAAGAATCCTGTTTAGCTTTCCTACTAATTTAGACCTGTTAAATCTGAACAGCTTTAAATAACAAAACACAACTTCATAGTTGTAGAATTTAAATCACCCTAGAGGCTTGCCTAAGCACAAAACAGTGATGTTCTAAGAGCATGCATTGATGCAGTAAAATAGTGAACAATTTTAAACAGACACTTGAGATCCTATAGACATGCTTTCTAGCGGTAGTAAATTAAGGAAGCATTTGAAAACTCATTTAAAAAAGCAGACAGTTAATTAAACAAGTTCAGAATGAACTATCATGAATTAAACTGATTTATTTAACTAAAATGATTTTAAGTCCTATAGGCATGATTTCTATTATAACTGATTTTAATCCCTATAGGCATGGTTTCTAATATTGTGGAAGTAAAGTAAACATAGCAAATGCATTAACACAATCCTAGAGGAATGGTATCTACCCGATTTGCCCAACATATATAACTACCCACCCCTTTTCACTAATCACCCCTATGTTGTTCACAAATATCTATTATAGACCAGCAGAATAAATTACATAAACAAATAACGAAAAAGAAGAAGTTAACTATAGGGAGCCTGAAGCAGACACAAATAACTTCCCAAGCCTCCAATAGCCTCAAATGCCAAAATCCATAGACAATATCAAGTCTAGGTGTGTCAGAGTTCCCTGAGGACCTCAAAGATCCCAGGCAGTGCGCACACCAAGACCTTTTCTCAAACAATAACTGATTTAGGTGCAGTGTGGAAATGTCAGCTCTAACATGCCAGATTTTAGAGAGATCTTAAGGATTTCAAGGCAGTACACATACCAGAGGGGTAGAACCTAATATTATAGGAGTAATGTGAGAGTGTATGACATAGTTTGGTTTTGAAAATAGTACATAGATGCCTTCAGAAGTAGAAAAGTCTTTTAGAAATAGGGAATAACTTAGTAGTAAAAGACAGTTTGAGAAGAGTATCAAGCAGCAGACAATCAATCGTTCATAGGAGACATACAAAACACTTAACAAATAGAACTTTACATGGGGATAAACAGATTGTGGCACATAATAATCACCTTAGGGTACAGGGATAAGGATAGGAGAAACATATAGTCACAAACTGTATGCAACACTTGGATCTTAGAGACTCCACAAATAGTCAGGACATAGATAACAGTTGGCCTATCTTGAACAGGATTAAATATATAGTTCGGACATGCTAAGTGAAGAAGTAAACAGGAAGGCATGTAGTGTGTAAAACATGCATTGAACAGGACAAAGTTTTAGACATGCTAAGCAAAGAAATAAATAGGAATACAAGTTGAAATCACAATTGATAAACTAATGCAAGGATATAACACATAGGGTTTGGTTCTAAAAACATTATTAGAGACATACCAGTTAATGAAAGCAGTCACAAGGTATAGAGAAGTGTAGCATAATAACTAGCCTTAGCTTATAGCTGGCTAGTTCAATGGAAGTAGCAAGTGACAGAAAAGCTTTAAGTATAAGAGAGAGTTTTTGAACTAGTGTTCGTTATTTTTTTTAACTTAAAATGAGGGGGGGCTTATATAGTAATCAAAAACTTAACATATAAGGTAAGAGATCAATAAAGTAGCAAATCAAGGAAGTCACATATAAATCAGCAAGTTCTTCCCTTAATCAAGGGACAATTGAATCAACGGCAAAATCATGCTAAGTATTTAAGGAAAAGAATCAAGTAAAGTTTTAGGTATAGAATAGGTAATTAGGGGTAAATGAACAGAATTTTAATTAAGGAGACAAATCAGTAATAATCAACGGAATACAAACTAGGCAGGGAAAAACAATTAACGCAACCAATTCAGTCAAATCGAATTGAGAGGTTAGAATCAAGAGTTAAATGGAAAGTGTTCAAATTAAATCAGGAAATAAGGGATTCAGAGTAATCAAGGGTTCAGAAAGTCATGAAAGAGTGAGCATGTTGAACATATAAAATAAGGTAGAACATGAATAGCCAGGATTTCCCATAGTTTTAACAAAACACATAGTTAAATGACACTGATTTAAGGAGAAATATACCGGTATTAACATTATTAGCCGAGACGAATACAAGCATATAGAATCGGTGAAAGGCCAAACTAAGAAATTCAGTAGAAGAATATTAGAGCAAGAAAGTCATGAGAAATCACAAGAACCCAGAGCAAGAATACAATCAGATGTACCAGTATCCAGAAACCAAATGAAGAACCCCAAAAACCTGGGGTGTTGGTACATGTGAGTTAAGGTTGTAGCAGACTCATAAAATCAGACAAAATATATGAGAAGTAGAAGATTAAACACAAAAAATCATCAAACAATTTTTTAACAAGAAATTCCGGAAACCCTAGTTTTAGGAAAGATGAAAATCACTTGATAATCATTTGATTCTTGTAAATAATCTTAAGACTATTGTAAAACTCACATGAAACAACCCAAATCATCTTAGACTCGCATAGATCTAAGGGGTTTTAGAAAAAGAAATTAGGATTTTGAAGAGAACGGCACAGAGATGAAGAAACATGTTGAAAACCCTATAGATCGTAGTCAATATAGGACGGTCTCACTCGGAATCACACCGGAATGTCCTGATACAGGCAAGAGAGGAACCATGAATGCAAGTCACTAGCCCTGGTCCCTTGAGGGTCCTGGAGATGGCAAGAATGAAATGAGAGAGGCCACTGGAGGCATGGGGGTGATGAGCGGTCACCGGAGATAGCCATAGATTAAGGTTAGTGAGATTGGATTAGGGTTAGGTTGAGAGCGCTTGAGAGCATAGGGGTTTTCAGGGCGGCGTGTATATAGAAAATGATAGGGTTTGGGGGGTCTTTTGGGTTTATTTTAGGAAGGGTTAATGGTGGTCGTTGATCTTTATGATCAATGACCGGGATTAAAGGGTGTGGGGGGCTAGATCGGGTATTTGTGATGTGGGCCAGGTAATTGAATTGAGTATTAAGCTGGTAATTGGGTTAGGTTGGGGTTGGATTGGGGTTAAATTGAAATAAAATTACACCATATTTTAAATAGCTATTTTAGTACTATATAATTTATAAGAAATAATAAATAATTTTTGAAAAATAATTTCATGTACTAAAAAGGTTTTAAAATAGTTGTTTAATATTTTAAAAATATAAAAGATCATTTTATGCATCAACAATGTAATTATGCATTAATAGGGCTGATATTGCAAAATATATGCAATTTAGCTTTAAAATGTAAACGCAATTATAAAAAATGCACTAAAAATATTTAAACAACATTTTGGCATAAATAAAGAATTTAGATGACTAAATCACCAAAAACAATAATTTAAAGGATAACTATTGGAAATTTTATAAATAGAAAGGGAAGAAACAAATCAATTAGGAGCTTTTAAAAATTATAAAAATGCTCATGCATGCTTATAACTTTATATATGCTATTTTGAAATTATATATATTTATTAAAATATATATAGAGAAAAATTGGGTATCAACACTAACCCTGGTCCCTTGAGGACCCTGGAGATGGCAATACCAACGTGAGAGAGGCTACTAGAGACCTGGGGGTGGTGAAAAACCACCATAGATAGACATAGATGAGTGACGATGAGGTTCGATTAGGGTTAGGTTCTGAGAGCATTTGAGAGAGGAGAGGGATTTCAGGGCGGCGGATGGTGGGAAATGGAAGGGTTTGGGGGTCATTTGTGACTAAAAAAGGAAGGGGCTATTTGTGGTCATTGATCTCTAGGATCAATGGCCGAGATTGAAAGGGTTTGGGGGCCGGATCGGGGTAAATTTAAATTTAAATTGGGCTGGTGTTTGGTTGAAATAGGACTAAAAGTGAAATAAAAATAGGCCAGATTTTAAATACAGACTTTTAATAACTACATAATTTATAAAAATAATAAATGAGTTCCAAAAAATATTTTCATGCACTAAAAATGATCTAAAATAATTACTTAACATTTTAAAAATATAAAATACCATTTTATGCATCAATAATGTAATTATGCATTAGTATGTGCTATTATTGCAAAGATGCGCAATTTAGACTAAAAATGTAAATATAATTGCAAAAAATACACTAAAATATTTAAACACTATGTTGGCATAAATAAAGAATTTAGATGACTAAATCATCACAAAAGTAATTTGAAGGATAATTATTGGATATTTATATAAATAAAAAGAGAAGAAACAAATTGATTTGGAGTTTTAAAATTATTGAAAATTTATAAAAATATTTATGCATGCTTTTAACTATATATGTGCTATTTTGAAAGTATATATATGCATAAAAATATATGAGGAAAAATTGGGTATCAATACATGATCTTAAAGATTTGTAACCTGCAAGGTAACATGATTAACTTACTTTATGTACTTTCAAAAATGATCTCATTTCTAGGCTTAGATCAATTGACTTACGAATACTCTCACATATGAAGATACGGGGTGTAACATCATCCCCCCTTTGGAACATTCATCCTCGAATGTTGACTGATGCGCTTATCGGTATCATAATCTATAGCTCTTCTGAATACTTTAATATTGTCCTTGCCATCTAGGCAATTATTCTGTGAATAATTCAAAGGCCAGGGCATTCCCCCCTTTAGGCTTCTTTCTCAAACCACGACTTGTGGTCGGAATCTTTCCAATATCGTAACTGTTTCTACCTTCTATCATGCAGCATGTACTACTCTGACCTTGTAAGTGCACTCATGTGACTCTTCTCTCCTTTTTCCCCCAGCTGTTAGCCAATCTCTAGACTCGCTTTGTGTACATATACAGAACTATGACAAGTTGTCCCTCAGGGCATCTATAGGTGTACTGGAGTTCTTTTATCGGTACTTTGTCGAACTTACGACCATTGTTATATCTTGTTTTATATCCTCGATTATCTATGCTTATGGCTTTACTACAACTAGGTAGGTCATAATATACCATAATTCTTACTTCGATTTGTTATTACCGAGGTATGCTACCCAACTCCAGGTTACTCTCTAGCTGATTATCATGTATGTATAAATCTAAGTCCTTTAATGCTTCCTCCTTACTATTCATCTTAATAATGACGACCTATTCTCATCTCATACTTTATAACTTTTATCCATCCAATGTTGATTTACCTTAATGTTGAACCATAATCTACCATTAATAACGTGAACCCTCTTAGGTAATACATTATCACTAGGGATCACATCTCATCGGGGAACATCTGAAGTGATTTGCCTGATCCACCTAGGGACAATACTATACTTCAATAACCGTATTTCATAGCATCCCAACGTGATTCATCTTATGGGGGATATTCTAATCTCGTGCAATTCATGAAATACCTCTTCTTTAAGTCATTACTAAATCAAAGGCCTAAACGCCATCGTCTTATCATTTATCACAATTACACCTTTACTTTACTACCAGGGCAGCATTCCATCACTTTTAAATGCTCCTTGTTTTAAACTCATTTGAATTCATTCAGGCTATACTGAGCTTTCTATAACTTCTCAACTCTCTTGTTTTGATGGGCTTAATTCCGAGTACTTACCTGTTCTTGTCACCTTCTCACTCACTTTTCTTATTCTTACTCATATCTTTCTAAAACCTTGTCGCTCTACCATACTTTAGCTTGCAACCTTCATATATCTAGTTATAATACTCGCACCTTCCTTTAACTTGCTAATATCATAGATTTCCTTTCGTTCCTTCTTAGTTATCTTTAAATGGAAGAAATTACTTTTCATGGTCGTCCTACCACTTGCTGCATGGATACTTGGATTATCGTAGTGCCCGTGAATACTAAAATTCCTTGTAACTCATTTGATCTCAAATATCACTTTTGACTTCCCATTCATTACTCACGATAGGTGTCACTTTCTTATGGAGTTCATCCAATGATGTAGTAAGATTGTTGTTACAAGATCATTTTTTCTTCAAGTTACTATGCTTAGGTTGAAGCATTCTTCTTATTTTCTCAGCTAGTCTTTCTTTGTAGTACTTAGGGGAGACCCTCTGACTCCTGCAAAGCTGGGAGCTTATTACATCGTATACCCGAAGGAATTTTTGATGTTCTTGCTTGCCTATGCTTATCCCTAGTTACGTACCTCCACGCCCTTGTGCTCGTAGGGTTGCTTCTGAACTGAAATTTTTTACCGTCTTCCCAGTACCTCTCTCTTTTATTTTAATAACACTTATGCGGTACCTATAACTACCCTAACTTCTATCTTAATATTTCTCAATGATTAAAACATCATATTTGCGAAACTGAATTCACTATGTTGGGGTTCATTATGTTTATATTGCATAATCTGCTGATTTGTCTATGACCTCTTTTCTAGCCATAACTAGGCTCTTCCTAAATCAACTACAGACTATTTGTTGGTCCATTCTCATATATGTATTCTATGTAACCCCTCTTGGGTTATGTTTTGTTATTTTTTGGTCTTAACTTACCCCTCGCACTGGCTCATTATGTATCAAGTGTCCATTCGCACTTATTTAACAATTAACATCCTTACCGGGAACCCTTATTTCCTCTTACTAGTGTCGTGTTTGCATAATTTTTTGGAGTCGTACCATATCTGTAGGATTTGAATAAATGTGATCTCATTCCTTTTGCATATCTACCACATTCTTCCTTTACTATTTCATAGTTACCTGAACCACATAACTCCGACTCAATACCATATCATACCATCTTCCCCCTTTAAGGGGTACTAAAATTTAATGCTATAAATATTTACCTATAAATGTTTTACCTCTTCATCTTTGGTGTCTTTTCACATATTCACTGAATCTTACTCGCCTTGCGGTAACCCTTCTGTATCAAGGATAACTGAATTTCTTACGCACGAAGGTAACACATAGTGTAACTAGAACACTTAGTCCCTTAAGCTTAACTTTGCTCACAGTGCTTTCTTTCGAGAAACGTCTTCCTGAATGACCTTTAAAGGTTATTCTTCTGTTGTTTCTATTATCGTCGAAATGTGATCTGTGAAATTCTCATGATGCCGACTATTATCAAATCCTCTAGTCCCTAATTCATATTCAATTTATATTGTTCACTAGCGCATAATGATTTCTATTACTCTGAGGATCTAACTTTTCCTTCTGGTAATCACGTTTGAGTCACCAACTTATTTCTCAAAATGAGGGTATGACTTTATGGCTTATACAATTTTATTATCTCAAGGCATGTTACCTCTTGTCTTTTTCTTCACTTGACTATAGACTCTGTCATTCTATCATATTTTGATTTACCATTATTACCCATTTATCACATCTTACTCATAATGCTTAATTTACTCTCTTCTTATTCCCCTCTAATATTTTTGTCTATCACTTTATTCTGAAAACTTCAACAAAACGTTCTTTCACCTTTAGCTCCCCTTACTTCATCTCATTAGCTCTTCGGGATGCCTTACATTCTCATTTTATTTGCTGGGGGCAAGTGTCATACTAAGGTAAATATTTATCCCTTCTAGGATCCCCCTGCCTATCTTCTGAAATTTCTGTACATTCTAGTATTCATATCTGACTATGCTATTCTAGAGTGCACCATATAGGTGTCTCACAAGGAGATCTATTATCACGTTTGTCCTATCCTTCGGAAATGTTAGCTAATGATAACAATCCATCCACCATTTTGGGTTACTCAACCCCAGCTGGATCATGATATCCCATTATTCTCTTAGACTATATATGTTGACTCCTATAGGACATAACTGAGATGGGTGCAACCAATTGTATATATCTTTGTTACTATTGAAAGTAACTCAGAATGCTTCTTGGCCTGAATTGTAAATACTAATAATCTTCACTAACTGGGTAACTCGTACCCTTATTCACCTTGCTTCCTTAAATTGTTGAAACTTATATCTACCTTCAAATTCTCCCGTTGATTTTTACCATATGGGTGGATATATACTCATGCCTTAGGGCTCCTTATGAAGAAGCTTAGTTGTCTTAGTACACACATGATCTGCTTCAGACCTCACATTTACTCATCATAAGTATGATGCAAAATCGATTTCCTCTAACTCAACTCTTCAAAAACCACATTCAATCTCTTACCAAATTTCATTCTAGATATAAGTATCATTGTATTACAAATAAAATAGAATTTAGAACTTTGAATTCTTACAACTGAGCTCTACCACACGATCTAAAGTAAGAAAAAAGAGTAACATCCCTAAAAGCCCTCTAGCCTCCTACTTATAAGTGTGGTGCACAAAAAACCTATAAACAAGACTCTACTAGACATGGCTTGTAAACTCCTTAGGACAGAACTACTCTGGTATCACTTTTGTCACCACCCAAATACGAGGGCTGCGACGGGCACCCGGTGCCTTACTCAACTGAGTACCAAAGTAATGTATCTTTCTTATCACCCCATCATGGCTAAATGGGCCAGAAGGGCCATTATGGGATAACCATAATAAAACATAAGGTAATACTAGAGATAGGATGACCCAACATGATATAGAAGCATATACATGTGACGTATGGGCCTTTAGGATCGAAATGATCAGTTGTACACTCAAAACATAGGCCGACAAGGCCATACAATTATCCATATATATGACATATATCTACAAGCCTCTAAGAGTACATAAACGTCATAAAGGTCGGGACAGGGCCTCGCCATACCAATCAATACATGTCCAAATCATACTGACCAAATAGGCAACTCCGAAGCAAGTGGAGTGCACCAACACCTTCCGCTGAGCTGATAACCTAATAGGAGGAATGTCAACCTATCTATCGGGACCTGCAGGCATGAAATGCAACATCCCCGGGCAAAAAGAACGTCAATACAAATAAAGTACCGAGTATGTAATGCATGAAAAGCAATATATAAAAGACATGAAATAAACATGGAGTGAAGGACTAAATCTGTAAGTCTGAATAGCTTTGTGAATCATGAAACATTTATAATAGGATCAAAATCATTTACCCTCCCCAACTTTGTGTTAAAAATCAAACTCCCCCCTCTACTTTGAACAATAATCATTCTCCCTCATTTATTCTACACAATACCTTTTTTGCCCTTGAATTTTTAATTTTCTCCTCAATTCAATACTTTTTTACTATGTGATATTTTTTTATGGTTTTAGCTATAACTTAAATTATGTAATACCTATTATATATTATAAGTAGAGTTCATTAAAATTATAAGTAAAATAAGTAACTAGAGTCAATTAAAACTTATCTTTATGATTGTTATTTTAATTTAATGCATATAAAATATATATTTAAGCTATATTTTCTTAGTGACAGAGCTAAAAATTTATATAAGAGGATTGAAAAACACCCCAACTTTTTTTTCCGGATGGAACTTGTGAGCTAAGATAACTTGGGGTGTTTTTCAATCCTCTTATATGAAAAACTCGGATTGAACTTGTGAGCTAAGATAACTTGGGGTGTTTTTCAATCCTCTTATATGAAAAACTCGGATTGAACTTGTGAGCTAAGAAATTAATGGACTCTTAGCTCACAAGTTCAATATGAGTTTTTCATATAAGAGGATTGAAAAACACCGCAAGTTATCTTAGCTCACAAGTTCAATCCGAAATAATAAAAAAAATTGGAGTATTTTTCAAACCTCTTATATGAATTTCTAGCTCCGTCGCTAAGAAAATATAACTTAAATATATATTTAATATGCATTACATTAAATAACAATCATAAAGATAAGGTAATTTTAATTGACTCTGGTTACTTATTGATGTTCTAAATGTCAATACCACACAAGAGGGGGAGTGATTTGTGTGGTACCCAATTTTTGCTTAAACTGCTTTTGGAAGGACCTAGTTCTTCTAGGTGTACTTACTACTACTATTTGCAGAATTAAAAGTACATAAAATAAAGAACACATAGATTTTACGTGGAAAACACCCGGCTCAAAAGGTGAAAAAACCACGACCTACTACTAAGTAGGAGTTTCCCCAACACTTCACTAAATCACTGAGACAAAACAGCATTTACAAAACTCTTTGTAAACTTAAGGATTACCTCTTACCCTGTTGTAGCAACTAGCCTCTAACTGTTGCGACAACTTCAAGTTAACTCTAACTTGAATACTCAAAATACCTATTTCTAGATAAAGCTGAAAGGTACATATGAAAACACCTACTACAATTGAATTAGAAATAAAGAAAGACACATAAAACTCTTTATTGAGCTGGTTCTTCAATATGGTTCATGTAGCTTCAGGTTTGCACACTTTAATCACACACGAACTGCTTGCAAAACTCCTTGCTATTTTGCTCCCAATTCACGTTTAACTTCTGCATTTTTGTGCAACACTTTAATGTGAGAACATCCTGCAATTTATAGAGTTAGTAGATGAACAAATAACTATAGTTCTGATGCAACTCTTCCTTGGTAGAAGAGTTCTAGTTGATTTCAACTTCTAACTCCTTCCCTATATTTAATTGTGTTCTCTTTGACTAGGGACTCCTTCTCCTTATCAATTATGCAACCTTTTCGATCAGGAGATATTAAATACACCAAGTTAAGCTTATCTCCTTCACGTGAAACCCACATGCTCGAATCTGCTAGCTTCTGTGCACCTAAGTGATGGACCTGGTTCATCCTGAGTTCCTTTGTCAGTCTTCAAAACTAACCTTTACTTGGGCCAAAAAATTCCCCCTTTTTGATGATGACAAACTCTATGCTTTTCATAAGCTTAGGACATGTTTCAACTCAACTCAACATCAACACAATGTTAGAAATATTTTTCCTTTTTATCACTTATCATCAAGGACCAGGTACATTAGGTTATAAACATCAGTGTTCAAAGTGTAAATATCACTTGTTCAAAGCACAACCTTTTTCCCCCTTTTGGAATCATCTAAAAGTTGCATAAAAATGTGAGATAACTAGATAATAAAACTTATTCATGGCCATTAGGGCTACTTCAAATGCAAACATGGATTAATCATCATAGATCAAACTAAGAATTTCAACCATCAAAGAAATATAAACAAACAGTTAGAGAAAAAACAGTGAATTTCATTGATGATTGATAAGATTATGCCACAAAGCATAAGAAGAAATAAAAATACTGAAAACATGAGAAAAAGAAATGAAACATTTCGAACTGAGTCACTAGTTGATCTACACTAGGCTATGATTTAAGGCTTGGAAGAGGTAGGGGCTAGGTCATTTGCTTGGAGAAGTTTCAGCATGTCTTGAAGAGTTCCATCATTCTTCTCTTTTTCCCTTGCAAGTTCAGTTCTGAGAACATCTCTCTCAGATTTTACCTCAACCAATTGTGTCTTCAGCCTTGCTATCTCAATATCCTTTGCCTCACTCTCCTGTACCAAGACTCTGACTTTGCTATTGATAGGTGTCTTTTTCGATGAACCAGGTTCATTAAGAATGACATTTGACTTCATAATCACAAGCAAGCAGAGTATTAACCCCACTTCTTCATAGGTACCTTGAAATGTGCAAGCACAGTTGTGAGAATAAAACCATAGTATTGGCATGAGTTTTGGTGCCAATGATAACTCTACCAGTAGGTCCGTAAGGGTTTCCTGTTCAGATGGAACATGTTCATCTATATTTTTTCCATGTTGAACCAACCCCTCATCAGCTTCGCCAGACCCATTTCCCCTTATTTTGCTCACACTCTCTTCTATTTCAGTAAATTTCTCTCCCTAAACAACCATTGCACCAGTTTCTTTTGTTATACCAACAGGAGTGGGTGAAGAATCAGCCACTCTTGTCCCCTTCCCCTCACAGTACTCCTAGTGCCCTTGCTTTTTTCTCATTTTTACCATCAACTTCTCTAGATTATATATTCTCAATACATGCTATACATCCTATAAATCTATTCTCCATATTTGCAACAACTTTAGAAATTGTCTCAGGAGAAACTTTAGAATCAGAAGATACCTGTTCAGTTTTGGAAGACCTACTTTCTTCCCCCTTAGTAGCACACTCATATGAATCTTCAGATTTCTGTAATTCTTCTTCCCAACCTGCTTTCAATTGATTGTTTATTTTCTTGATCTGCTCTCCTTCAGTGATAATCTTACAAGCCCTCATCTTTACTCTACTTTTCTTAGAGATTGGTGTGATTGAAGGAGTGGTAGAAGGTGTGCAAGGGGTTTTCCTGTGGTGGTGATGAAGGATTTTCAGAGGTATTTGACATATCTAGGCTAGGGTATGGAAGAGAAGAGAATTAGATTGTGTTTGAAAGATGAAAGAAGAATGAGAGTTTTTGACGACTTGAGAGAGATGAAGTAAGAAATACACTAAAGTTGATCAATATACAGATGAATAATTGACGGGGTAGCTACAGCTTTTCAGACTCTTAGAAGTTTATTCAAACTAAATTTCAATTTTGAAGAAACATTGGAGTGTATCCCTAAAATCTAGATACTTCCATTCGGTTGGGACTCTTTTGAATGGGACTGGTTCACTTGTAATAAATAAGTCCAAAAGGAGTTTGGTATTTGGTGGGACTCTCTGCTCATGATCCAAATATAGTTATTTTAAATTATGCAAAGTGTAGAAATGTTACCTTGACGAACCAGGTTCATCACTGACAATTCTCTTGTGCGAGTCTAAATTTGCCAAAATAGAGAAAATATCATCAGTGATTAATGAGTCATTTTAACATATGGCACAAAAGTATACTATAAAAAGTATGAGACTCAGCAAGATTTAATCTAATTATAAAATTTACTGACTTTTTAACCAAAAAAAATTTTTCAATTTTTATTTCTATTTTTTTTTTGTTTAACCTTGAACTAGTCCTTTTAGGTGATCTTAATCATCCCTAATTCCAACCTGTTCCTCTCAAAGTGATCTCTACTTAAGGCTTTTGTGAAGATGTCAACAATTTGCTTGTTAGTAGCAGAAAACTCCACAGTGATCAAGCTTTTCTCATAATTGTCCCTAAAAAATGGTGCCTAACATCTATGTGCTTAGTTCTCTTATGATGAATCGGATTCTTTATCATATTTATAGCACTAGTGTTATCACAAGAAATAGGGATGCAACCAACATCAATTCCAAAGTTGAATAATGGTTGTTTGATCCACAACAGTTGAGCACACCATGAAGCAGCAGCAACATACTCAGCTTCAGCAGTAGATAAGGCCATTGAATTTTGCCTTTTTGGTAGCTCATGACACAAGACATGAACCAAGGAAGTATGTCATACCTAAGGTGCTCTTCCTATCCATAAGGAAACCTGAAATCGATCACAAAGACCTACACAACATACAATGTCAGGTCTGCTAGCAGTGAGTTATAAAAGAGAACCAATCATTCCCCTTTATAACTTCTAATCAACAGATGAATCAGGTTCATCTATATCTAATTTTGTGGATGTTTCAATAGGAGTGTCAATTTCTTTGGATGTTCCTTCTTGGTTTTGTTAATGAGGAATAGGTTCAAGGACAGGTTCCCTCGAGGTTTAAGGATCAGTTCCTCTCTAGTCAGTTCTCCTTGTCATGTTGCCCTGGGTGGAAGGACCCGTTCCATCACCTATTCCTTCTTGTATGCATCTTCAGGCTAGACTGTGGTTTCACCACTTGAATTTCTTATCAGCCCAATCTCTTCATTATCTTGTTCCTGCCTATCAGAAAAAATGTTAGTCTTAAAAAAAACAACATATATACTTTTTTCTACACACATAGTTCTTGTACTGTCTATCTTATAAGCTTTACTATGTGAAGAATATCCCAAGAATACTCCTTCATCACTTCTGGGATGATACTTACCTAGGGAGTCTTTGCATTACTGTGCACAAAGCACTTGCATCAAAATGCCCTAAGATAGGATATATTTAGCTTTCTCCCTTTAAGTGACTCATAGGTAATCTTCTTAACAAGAGGCCTAGTCATGCAACTATTTATGATGTAGCATGCAAAAATTCAGCAAACTTAACATTTTCAAATTTAGTTCCATGATCAGACCTAATTGATGAAAGTTGATTACCTAGTTATTTCAGAGTTTTTCTAACAAAAGAAATAAACATGTAAAATTCTTCATCTTTAGATGTTAAAAATAATGTCCAAGTAAACCTAGAGTAATCATCAACAAGCACCATCACATATCTTTTACCACATCTGCTTAATATTCTCATAGGCCCACAGAGATCC
This sequence comes from Nicotiana glauca, assembly GCA_026770625.1. Lineage (NCBI taxonomy): Eukaryota > Viridiplantae > Streptophyta > Magnoliopsida > Solanales > Solanaceae > Nicotiana > Nicotiana glauca. The sequence continues at coordinate 81,701 of MU683677.1, forward strand.
ATATGGAACAGTTCAATCGTTCTGGTGGTACTTACCACTTTCTTGCATTTAAAAGAGGATCTTACCTGCACAAGCCTCACAAACTTTGTCTTCCTTTAACTTGATGTTAGACAGCCCTATCACCACATACTTGGAGACTAATTTGGTGAGTTGACTCAGACTTGCATGTCCAAGTCTCTTGTGCCAAAGGAGGGGATCATTGTCTAACACACTTAAGCAAATGAGTTCATTTTCTGAAAGTGTGGACAAATCTACAATGTATGTATTGTTTACTTTTTTTTCCTGCAAAACAATCTTTTCGGTGGTAAGATTAATCACAAAATATTTGGTAGTGGTGAATGCTACCAAGTTACATTTATCACATAATTGTGATACACTGATTAGACTATACTTTTGGCCATCTATCAGGTAGACATTCTCAATAGAGTGCGAGACAGTCTTACCTACCTTTCCAACCCCAATGATCTCACCTTTATTCCCATTTCCAAAGGAGACATTACCTATTTTGAGGTCCTCAAGTGAAAGGAACCGGTTCTTGCTTCCTGTCATATGCTTTGAACAGCCATTATCCATGTACCATATTTGGCTGCTCCCCTTCACTAGGACTCGCGAAAGAAAATCAAGGGTTAGTCTTAGGAACCCAAACTAGTTTGGGTCCCTTTCTATTGGCAAAGGGGTGAATTAAATTCTTTCTAGCCCAACCTGGCAGTCTATTTTTCCCTTGAACAAATTCTTTATTCTTTTGACTATCCTTTTCTTTTGCAATACATTTACTTTTATAGTGACCAGTTTTACCATAGTGTGTGCAAATTTTGTTCTTAGGAAGTGTGAGGTGCTTGCTTTTGGGATCCCACTTAGGTGCAGGGGTCCCGTAGCCAAGTCCTCTCTTATTGATACTATGGTGTTCATGTAACCATGAAAGTGCATCGGAGGACCTATTCCATTTACAGGTTCTATCTAGCTCGTGCTTAACCTTGTTTAGATCCCCCTTAAGGACTCTTATCTGCTCATCTCTTTTGTACAACTCATCTTTCATTTTTCCTACATTTTTTTCTAAAGTGAGTTGTGTGTGATGAGATTTCTTTTTACCAGTTCCTAATTTCAAATTTAGATTTTTAGATTTGAGCTCTAGGACTGTGGTGTCAAGTTCATGAACCTGGTTCTTCAACTCAGCATTTTTACTATCACTTTCACTAACCCTAAGTTCCAGGTTTTTGCACATAGCTTTCAGAATCACACACTCCTTCGAAAGCTGTTCCTTTTCATTGTTTATAACCTCAAATTCATCAATGAAATCTAGAAGTAATTCAGATAGACTTTCTTTAGACAAAAACTTAATCTTGTCTTTGAGATGAATTATACTTACCTCAAATTCCTCATCGGATTTCCCAATTGCCATAAGTGCTTGTTCATCTCCATCTTCATCTTCTAAGTCATCATCTGAGCTTTTACCCCAAGTAGAAACCATATCCTTTGTTGATCATTTCTTCTTCTTGGGATGAACCTGTTCCTTCTTCATATTCCTTCGTTCATCTCTTTCCTTAATCCATTCAATTTCCCATTGAGGGCTATTTTTAATGTAGTGATCAGTCTTCCCACACTTGTAACACCCCTCATTGGTTTGTTCTTCAGGAACCCTTGGTTTGATGTAGCTTCCACTTCTTGAAGGACCATTTCCTCTCATTAGGTACTTTTTGAACTCCTTTGTGATCATGGTCATTTCATCCTCCTCTAGATCAACACCTTTAGTGATTCTGAATGCCATGCTCCTTTCCTTCTTGGGTGCATCTATCTTCATGGTTTGCCTTCTAAGTTCATAGGCAGTGAGATTTCCAATTAGCTCATCCAACTTAAGAGTGGCAATGTTCATTGATTCCTGAATAGCTGTGATTTTGCTTTCCCAAGAGACTGGAAGTACCCTTGTCAAAATATTCTCAACTTTGTCTTCTTCAAGAATAACCCTTCCAAGAGACTTAAGTTCATTTGTTAGTGTGGTGAACCTTGTATACATCTCTTGGATGGTTTCTTCTTCCTTCATGGTGAAATTCTCATATTGAGAATATAACAGTGTTCCTCTAGACCTTTTCACTTGAGGTGTTCCTTCATGAGCCACTTGCAAAGTGTTCCAGATTTCCTTAGTTGTGGTATAGCTTTGAATTCTAATGTACTTGTCTGGACCAAGTCCACACACAAGCCATTTCTTGGCCTTGGCATTCTACTCTCATTTCCTCAAGTCTTCAACAGTGCAATCAGCTCTTTTCTTTGGCACGTCCACTCCTTCAGCATTCTTCTTTGTAGTTTCCAGAGGACCATCAATGACTATGTCCCAGAGTTCATAGTCCTCTCCTATGATATGATCTCTCATCCTGTTCTTCGACCAAGAATAATACTGACCATTAAAGAGTGGAGGCTTATCAGTGGATTGCCCTTCCCAGTTTCCAGGTGGTGCGCTCATCTTGATCTATTCATAAGATGTTAGACTCTTCAAAGATAACCTGCTCTGATACCAATTGATGTTCTAAACGTCAATACTACACAAGAGGGGGGGTGATTTGTGTGGTACCGAATTTTTGCTTAAACTGCTTCTGGAAGGGCCTGGTTCTTCTAGGTGTACTTATTACTACTATTTGCAGAATTAAAAGTACATAAAATAAAGAAAACATAGATTTTACGTGGAAAACACCCGCTCAAAAGGTGAAAAAATCACGACCTACTGCTCAGTAGGATTTTCCCCAACACTTCACTAAATCACTGAGCCAAAACAGCATTTACAAAACTCTTTGTAAACCTAAGGATTACCTTTAACCCTGTTGTAGCAACTAGCCTCTAACTATTGCGACAACTTCAAGTTAACTCTAACTTGAATACTCAAAATACCTATTACAATTGCTTCTAGATAAAGCTGAAAGGTACATATGAAAACACCTACTACAATTGAATTAGAAATAAAGAAAGACACATAAAACTCTTTATGGAGCTGGTTCTTCAATCCAGTACATGTAGCTTCAGGTTTGCACACTTGAATCACACACGAACTGCTTGCAAAACGCCTTGCTATTTTGCTCCCAATTCACGTTTAACTTCTGCGTTTTTGTGCAACACTTTAATGTGAGGGCATCCTGCAATTTATAGAGTTAATAGATGAACAAAATAACTATAGTTCTGATGCAACTCTTCCTTGGTGGAAGAGTTCTAGTTGATTTCAACTTCTAACTCCTTCCCTATCTTGAATTGTGTTCTCTTTGACTAGGGACTCCTTCTCCTTATCAATCATGCAACCTTTTCGATAAGGAGATATTAAATACACTAAGTTAAGCTTATCTCCTTCACGTGAAACCCACATGCTCGAATCTGCTTGTTTCTGTGCACCTGAATGATGGACCTGGTTCATCCTGAGTTCCTTTGTCAGTCTTCAAAACTAACCTTTACTTGGACCAACACTTATTATACTTATAATTTTAGTGAACTCTAATTATAATTTATAATAGATATTACATAATTTAAGTTATAGCAAAAACCATAAAAAATATCATATAGTAAAAAAGTATTGAATGGAAGAGGAAATTGAAAATTCAAGGGCAAAAAAGGTATTGTGTAGGATAAAGAGGGGAGAATGATTATTGTTCAAATTTGAAGGGGGGGTTAAATTTTTAACACAAAGTTGGGGAGGGTAAATGATTTTCACCCTTTATTATGTCATGCATGTGTGTATAAATGTCATATCATGCATAGGTATGCATCATAACATCATCAAGCCTCTAAGGGCATCCCATCATATCATCTCGGCCTCTGTGGGCTAAATCATCAACGTATACCAATTGATCAGATGGTGGTGTGTATATAACACTACATCCTTTCCCCATACCCCATATACATATACTATACGCATGTAAAAGTTGTGTGCTTGCTTGTATTATTGTATCATATGGATCATACCAAAAGGACAGAAGGGATAGCCTTAACATAGCTCAGTCGCCAATGCAACTCAACAACAAGCTTATGACAACTATCTCGCCGACCCTATAATAAAGAAATACATGCACAACTTAGATGGGGCTAGTATATGATAACTAGGGATTTTGATACATTTTATACTCCTTTTTGCTTAAGTTATTATTAGAAATGTGTACAAAATAGTCCCAAGGGCTCACAAGTTGTGCTTGATTGCACGTTTGATCAACAAAGTGACAAGAAGCTAAAGATTATCTCAAAAAGAGTGAAACTTCCACAAGTATCAAGACAAGATAAAGCTCAAGCAAAACAAGGCCAGTAAGGTCGCACACCAATCTGTATGGTCCGCATTGTGAGGTTTAGAGAGGTGGAATTCAGGCAAAAAGGGCAATACGACCGCACTAGGTATTGTGCGGTCCGCACTAGGATCAATACGGCCGCACTCGATTTAGTGTGGTCCGCAGTAAGAAGGATCAGAGAGTTTCCAACTTCCGAGTTTCAAGCCAATGCGGTCCGCACTCCATTTTATGTGGACCGCACTAGAAGTGTCTGCGGCCGCAGTCCACTCTCTGCGGTCCGCAGTGCCTAAGTTTAGAGAGAAAGGTTTTTAAGTTCGGAGCATTAGTGCGGCCGCACACCATTTTGTGTGGTCTGCACTAGCCCCGCAGGGGTATTTTTGTCCAAAATTTTTAGCTTAGTATAAATAGCTTCTTTTCCATTTTTAGAGGAAGCAGATAGATTTTGCTGATAGCTGCGCTCGTGGGTTCGAATATTTTAACTATTTTTGGCAATTTTATCTTCATTTCAACATTGAATCTTCTAGTTTATCTTATAAATTAATTAATATGAGTTGTTCTTCATCTGTTTCTTTGTTTTCTTCTTCAATTATCAGTAGCTAGACCCATAAGCTAGGGTTGTGGCTCAACCCTAGTGTGTGTAATTGATGGGTCTTGTGATTTAGGGCTAGATTGATTATGGGTGTTTGATATTTGAACTAATTTCATGTTTTATTACTGAATTAGTGGTTGCAAACACTAGTTTATGTTTAGTTGATTTTGGTTCTTCTTGAGAAAGAGAACCTAAGTCTCTGAAATTAGTCCAACAAGGAATTGAGGCGTACTCAAGAGATTGATAGCACCAATTAAAGGGTTAAACCTAGAGGTACTAATACTCGACTTGAACCTTGTTTGCTTGTGCAAATTTGCATACCCAACTGGTCTTGAGAAAGTCAATTTGGGCAAAATCACTCAAACTATCGAGAGGTATAGAGTGAGTAAAATCGTGCAACGGTTATATCATACTCCCCAAATATGTCAATCGTGTCTTAAACTCAAGTATCCATTAATTGACCACCTAGGAGAAAGCCACTAACCTAATGCCTTTTAACCATTTGAACAACCCGTAATATCTTAGTCTTAGCTTAATCTAGTTTAAATTAGCATCGTATTTGGTAAAATTAAAAGTTAAACAAAAACCCAAAAATGTTTATAAGTGCTATTAAGAACAATCACATAACTCTAAATTAGGTAGATACTCAACTCCAACTTCTAGCTCTCTGTGGAAATTGATCCCGACCTTAATCTGGAAAAACTGCTTCGATCCTCTCTCGCTACTCAATAGTAGTGTAGGGTAGGCCGCGATCACTTTTTGGCGCCGTTGCCGGGGAGCCAACGATTTTGGCTATCTATCTAAATAGTTTTGTGTTTTGTTCTTCTTTCCTTCTTTGTTACTAATTTGTGTGTGTCAATACTTTAGGTACAAAATGTCATTAAATGCTAATGACCCTCTTGGAAACGTGATTGGGGGGGAGGAGGTTGATGACAATGGAGAGGATGAGGTGCCTCTTGTACCTCTTGTACAACGAAGAGGCCACCATAACAATGTTAATGAAAATATTCCAGACCCTCCTCCGCCACCTCCAAGAGCGGCTCCTAGAATGCTTCCAAACCAAGGCTATGCAAGTGCTATTGTCCCACCCTGAATCCGGGTGGGCAATTTCCAAATTACTAATGTGATACTGACATTGTTGGAGCACCGTGGGTACTTCACGGGCGCTGCCACTCAAAATTCTTACAAACATCTCAAGAGATTCGTGGATACCTGTTGGGGGAGCAAACAAACCAATGTGTCCAAAGATGCACTCCAGTCGAGACTCTTCCCATTTTCACTTAGAGGGAAGGCTTTAGATTGGCTTGAGTGACTTCCCAACCATTCCATCACTACTTGGGATGAGTTGGCGGACAAGTTCATTTCTAAGTTCTTTTCACTGGGACATATGGCAGCATTATGGGACGAGATCTTGGCTTTCAAGCTGGAGCCCACCGAACCATTGCATGAGATTTGGGAGAGATATAGAATACGGTAAAGGAATGCCCCAACAATGATATGACGGATAAAATGTTGCAACAAGCTTTCTACCGGGGCATCAATACTGCAAATCAATGCATAGTAAATCAACTTGCTGGGGGTAATTTCATGAAATTGACGTATGATGAACCTTGTGCCATTCTTGACGAGATGGCTAACATGTCCAAAGTAGAGACAATATACCCCAGGGTGACCCCACAGTCACTCATTTGCACAAAGAATTACATGAACATGGGCAGACGATAGCGGGATTGACAACAACCATGAACCAACTAGCAAAGGCACAGTTGCAACAAGTCTAAAATCCTAGCCAAGTGAATGCCATTGAGGGTGTTAACATGCTAGTGAACCAAAGAAGACAAAGAGGTCAACATAACCAAGGGAATTCGGATCAATTTGATAATAATGGTAGTGGATTTCAAGATGATGGCTATGATGGGCAAAATAAAGAGGTACAATATCTGAGTAATTATCAAGGCCAAAGAGGCAATTCTTCCAACCAACAGCAATAATGGAGATCCCAAGGTAATTGGGGCAATCAACAACATGGCAACAAAAATTGGAACAATCACCAACAAGGGAACAACAATTGGGGAAACAATAATCAAAATTCAAATTGGGGAAATCAAAACAACAATTAGAGCAATCAAGGAAACTAGGGTAACAACAATAACTAGGGTGGATGGAACAACAACCATGGAAATCAGGGGCAAGGTTTTCAAAGGCCCCCAATGTACCAACTACTGAGCAATATACCAGATTTTCCATCCCAGGGTCCTGGTTCTTCTAGTAATGATATGGGTAGAATTGAAATGATGTTCGAACAAATGATGAAGAAGAATGCAGATTCGGATGCTCAATTGGCTTCTCACAATACTTCCATTAGAAATTTGGAGGTGCAACTAGGGCAAATCTCTCAGTCCTTGAATACACGCCCTAAGGGTGCTCTACCAAGTGATACGGTAGTGAACCCGAAGGGTGGGAACAATCATATTATGGTGGTAACCACTAGGAGCGGATGAGGCGATGATGTGAATGCCTCCAAACAAAAGCAAGTTTTGGATGATGAAGTTGAGTTGCAAGAAGATGAAGTTCCGTTGGTGGTTGAGAATTTGGTTGATGAAAATGTGAATGAAGAAGTGAGGATTTATATTCAAGACACCGAGGTGGAAATGCAAAATGATGTGAACCCGTCTAGGGAACACGTAATTGACATGCCGGAGACGTTTGTGGCAAAAGCCAAGGCACCCTTGCCTAGACCACCTCCACCTTATCCTCAAATGCTAGCCAAGTAGAAAAGTGAGAATTAATTCAAAAATTGCATTGACATTATGAAGAGCTTATCTATCAATGTACCTTTGGTGGAGGCTTTGGAGCAAATGCCTGGCTATGCCAAATTCATGAAAGATTCGGTGACAAAGAAAAGATCCATGGACTGTGAAACTATCAAGATGACCCACCAATTTAGTGCTATAGTACATTCAATGGCTCCAAAGTTGGAGGATCCCGGTGCTTTCACCATCCCTTGCATTATTGGTAGTGCAGATTTTGCTAAAGCTTTATGTGATTTAGGGGCAAGCATCAACTTGATGCCCAACTCAGTTTTCAAGACTTTGGGTATTGGGCCATCTAGGCCAACTTCCATGAGATTGCAAATGGTGGATAGATCAATGAAGTGACCATTAGGTATTGTTGATGATGTGTTTTCCGGGGTGGACAAATTTATTTTGCCAGCTGATTTTGTGATCTTGGATTGTAAGGTAGTCTATGAAGTCCCAATCATATTGGGGAGACCTTTCCTTTCCACGGGGAAGGCTCTAGTTGATGTGGAAGCAGGGGAACTCACTTTTCGAGTGGGCAATGAAAAGGTAGTCTTTCGTGTGTGCAAGTCAATGAAGCATCCCAATTATACCGAAATGTGCTCATTTGTGGATCTAGTCACGGTTGTGATAATTGATGATACTAGTGCAATGATCAATGTGGAAGATCCTCTGAAGGCGGTGTTGTTAAATCTTGATGTCAATGATGATGAGGGGCAAGTGGAGTGTGTGAATGCTTTACATGGAATGGGATCTTATTCTTATGAGCCTAGGAAACACTCCTTGGACCTTGAAAACAGAAAGACTCCTCCAATAAAGCCTTCAATTAAGGAACCTCCAGTGTTGTAGTTGAAGTCATTGCCTATACATCTCAAGTATGAATCTTAGGACCTAGTTCAACTTTACCAGCTATTCTTTCCTCATGTCTTACTAACATGCAGGTAGATGCCACTTTGGCAGTGCTCAAAAAGCGGAAGAAGGCAATTAGATGGACTTTAGCTGATATTCGGAGAATAAGCCCCGCATTTTGTATTCACAAGATTATTCTGGAGGATAACCCTCCTTGGTACATCAAAGGAGGTTAAATGAATCAATGCAAGAAGTTGTGAAGAAAGAGGTGATAAAGTGGTTAGATGTCGGGGTTGTGTACCCTATTTCTGATAGCTCGTGGACTTCTCCGATGCAGTGTGTGTCGAAGAAGGGTGGTATGACTATGGTGATTAATGATAACAATGAACTAATTCCTACTCGGACATTCATCGGATGGAGGGTGTGCATGGACTACCGCAAGTTGAACAAGGTGACCCGCAAGGATCACTTCCCATTGCCCTTCCTGGACCAGATGCTTGATCGTCCACAGGGAACCAGTCTGAGTTTCTCGAGCACAGTGAGGACCCTAGGACCACTCAGGAGCCCATGCAAACAGACAGGCCATAGTGAGTCTCTATATCCTTTTTCCCTTTCTCTTTTTGGTGCTTTATTTAGATTAGTTGACATTGGGGACAATGCCAGCTTTTATTTAAGGGGGTAGGCCCTACATTTGTATTCATTCGGATGATTGTATATATTTGATACTTTTTATGCCTTATTTATTTTTCATCTTTGGTTTCTATATATTTTTAACATTTCGCTACATTTCTCGCACTTTTAGTTTACTTTGGGTCTGTATATAAAGTTATGTTACATTGTATATATTCATCCCATCTGTTGTATATTTGACAAATCCCCTCTTGTATGTATTCATTTTACTTTCCTCAAATTTTTTGTTCTTAGATTCTTAATTATGTTCGTAACTTCTTATTTTGAAAGATTGCAATAAGCCGTTGGTTTTCTTAATGCCACGGTTCTTTCCAAAGGTGGAGTTTGTGTGAACCGGGTGGCTCTTCCGAATGATAGATGGCGTGAAAACCTTCTTAAGGGTTTGAGTCCATTTTTATTTTTTGTTTTTAGTAGTCAGTGGTTAAGGGTACCTCAAGCAAAGCATCACTTGGGCCTAGCACATTTTCCTTTTATCTTATGGTCAAAAATAAATTGTTGTGTTTAGGATGGTTAAAGTTGTGACCTTGAGACTCTCGTGTTGGCCGATAATCATTAAGTGTTTTTTCGGGACCATTGTGTGCTAAAATATTATCTAAGGTCATTGTGGGCCCCCGACTCTGTGTCTTTAGTGATCCCATAGAGTTTATGGTGAGAAATTGCATTGCAAGTCCAAGTCCTGAGCCTTTGGTCTAGAACTTGCCCTGAATGTTTGTTGAGGCAAAATCCTAAGTGAATTTTGACTTGAGACATGACTATAGGCTTTCCTTGTTCCAAATGATAGTTTGAACACATCCATAACCTACCAATGATAAGATCACTAGTCAACCCTTTTGAGCCTTAGACCTTTTTCCTTCAAGAACAATGATACAAGCCTTTACCCGTTCTAAAAGATACCCTCTCTTGGCACCCAATCTTTCCCTAGCACATGGAAAAAGTATAAGTTTCGGGGGAGAGACGAGGATTGAAACAAAGTGATAAAAAGGCGTGAAAATGAAGAAAAGGAAAGGCAATGAAAAAGAAAGAAAAGCAAAAGACAAAAAGAATATTCAATATGAAAAAGAACAAAAAAAAGGGATTCAAGAAAAGCAACGAATGAAAGGTGTGGAAAGTTAAAAGAGGATAAAAGGTTTGAAATGTATAAGAAAGAGTGACAGTGTCTCTCTCTAACCCCTTAAAAATAAGTGAAATGACTCAAAGAGTCAAGTGAAAGTGTGCCAAATGAAACAAAAAAGAAGTGCTTAAGGGAAGATGGAACCTACTGAGATCAAACATTTCCTACCCTGAACCAAAAGCCATCATAATGTCCCCATAAAATCCCTATATGATCTTGAGTTGAATGGAGCTTACATTAGTGGATACTCACATATGGGGCAATCATATGGTACTTAGTGCCGGAATTGTGACTTTTCTTTAAGAGGGATGAGTGAATTTCCATTAACCTCGTTATGAGTGTCACAACTCTTGATGCTCTTGTGTCGCACTTAATCCATGGAGTTTCAAAGAGTAAAAGTTGTTAATGATTCATTTGTATTGAGGGCAATTGTTAGTCCCAATTAAGTCTAGATGAGGTTACTTTAGGACAGCTGAATTTTCTTGGATTTTCCCTTCAGGGGTGGGTCTTATTTTGTTTGCTTGAGGACAAGCAAAAGCTTAAGTTTTGGGGGAGTTGATAACTAGGGATTTTGATACATTTTATACTCCTTATGGCTTAAGTTTTGATTAGAAATGTCTACAAAATAGTCCCAAAGGCCTACAAGTTGTGCTTGATTGTAGGTCTGATCAACAAAGTGACAAGAAGTCAAAGACCAGCTCAAAGGAGTGAAACTTGCACAAGTATCAAGACAAAACAAAGCTCAGGCAAAACAAGGCCAGTGTTGCCGCACACCATTCTTTGCGGTCTGCATTGTGAGGTTCAGAGAGGTGTCATTCAGGCAAAAAGGGCAATGCGGCCGCACTAGGTATTTTGCGGTGCGCACTAGGATCAATACGGCCGCACTCGATTTAGTGCGGTCCGTAGCAAGAAGGATCGGAGAGTTGCCAACTTCCGAGTTTCAAGCCAATGCGGTCCGCGCTCCATTTTATGTGGACTGCACTAGAAGCGTCCGCGGCCACAGTCCATTCTCTGCGGTCTGCAGTGCCTAGGTTTAGAGAGATAGGTTTTCGAGTTCAGAGCCTTAATGCGGCCGCACACCATTTTGTGCGGTCCATACTAGCCCCGCAGGGATATTTTTATCCAGAATTGTCAGCTTAGTATAAATAGCTTCTTTTCCATTTTTAGAGGAAGAAGATAGATTTTCATAATAGCTGCGCTCGTGGGTTCGAATATTTTAACTATTTTTGGGCAATTTTATCTTCATTTCAACATTGAATCTTCTAGTTTATCTTATCAATTAATTAATATGAGTTGTTCTTCATATATTTCTTTGTTTTCTTCTTCAATTATTAGTAGCTAGACCCATAAGCTAGGGTTGTGGCTCAACCCTAGTGTGGGTAATTGATAGGTCTTGTGCTTTAGGGCTAGATTGACTATAGGTGTTTGATATTTGGACTAATTTCATGTTTAATTGCTGAATTAGTGGTTGCAAACACTAGTTTGTGTTTAGTTGATTTTGGTTCTTCTTGAGAAAGAGAACCTAAGTCTCTGAAATTAGTCCAACAAGGAATTGGGGTGTACACAAGAGATTGATAGCCCCAATTATAGGGTTAAACATAGAGATAGTAATACCCGACTCGAACCATGTTTGCTTGTGCAAATTTGCATACCCAATTGGTCTTGAGAAAGTCAATTCGGGCAAAATCACTAAAACTACTGAGAGGTATAGAGTGAGTAAAATCGTGCAACGGTTATATCATACTCCCCAAATATGTCAATCGTGTCTTAAACTCAAGCATCCGTTAATTGACCACCTAGGCGAAAGACACTACCCTAATGCCTTTTAACCATTTGAACAACCCGTAGTATCTTATTCTTAGATTAATTTAGTTTAAATTAGCATCGTAGTTGATAAAATTAGAAGCTAAACAAAACCCCAAAAATATTTAGAAGTACAATTAAGAACAATCACACAACTCTAAATTAGGTATATACTCGACTCCAACTTCTAACTCTCTGTGGAAATCGATCTCGACCTTAATCGGGTAAAAGCTGCTTCGATCCTCTCTTGCTACTCAATTGTAGGTATAACGCGATAAGTATATCACGTATCTCAAATAATAACTCGATTCTAAAATAAAACGGGCAGCATTTTTCCCAATTTTACTGCTCCCTCAAGCCTACAATAGGCGATACAAAAACACAATACAACCAGAAACTCAAAAACAACCTAACAACAATCGGGACCTTTAATACAACAAAAATCCCAAACATACCATAACACACCCAATCAACAAGTTATCAATTAGCCTACAACTGCAACGAAGAGCGACTAGCCCACTACCCTACCACATCTGCCATTTCTCCACGCCCTTTATCCTTCCAAATTCCATAAATTAGCAACAAAATAGGCCAATGCGAGTGGACTACAAAACAGTCCACTAAAAGTGAAATAAATTGAATTCACAACTTCCGATTACCGTCCCGTGAGTTCTAACTATTAGGAAATAAATTTATCAATCTTCCTTGATATTTAAAAGCTTAAATATAGAAAGTATGCATTTTCTTAACTATGAAGTACCTTCCAAAACTCAGACTACAAAGAAAGGTGATATAGCGATACTTACGTCATAGGGATCGTTCTAATGTTATCCCTTCTTGATTTCGTACTTCGGAAATTATTCTTCTTTGAAACCCTTGTAGAGAGCTTAAGGGTAAGTATATAGGGGTTCTCTGGTCATTTTCTATGAAAAACATGAAGAGAAGGCCAATTTAAAACCTATATATATCAACTTTTGAAAAGTAAAGAGGTGCTAACTTGGCACCCTATTGGCCCTTCTTCCGATGCTTATATCTTTTTATCCGTATGTCGTACGAATAAATGACTAAGATAGTCGAAAACTACATTCCGAGACCTTCAATTTGGTATATAATATGTCCAAAAAGATCTCATATAACACACGAAATGTATCTCTCAAAAAGTTTCTGAGACACACCTACTTGTCACCTATGCAGTCTGTGCAGCCTCACGAAATTGTAAATATCTCTCTACTACGATGTCATATCTGTCCCTACCCAAATCCACTAAGGGTCGTGATGGTACCGGACACCATTGTCAGGAAAGACAACAACAAATAACTAGTAATTTCTCGATTAAATATTTCTTAAATCACTGCATTTATACGTTTAAACAATACATAATAAATTCCACTGAATAAATAATGAAACATTTAAGAATTTTAAATTTATGAATAAACTCATAGACATCCCAGAACCCGGTGTCACAAGTGCATGAGCATGTACTAGGGAATGAAATAAAATACAGTAACTGTCCAGTATACAAAGTGGACAGAAATGAAAATATAGCACAATACTCTGAAGGAGACTCTGCTGGCTAGCGGTCGTCTCGATAAGTGCAGCTTACCTAAGTCTATGTATCAACCATGCCGTTATGCCACTAAGCCACTAGTCACACATAAACCACTGCAACAAAAATGCAAAGCAAGTGTAGTATGAGTACGAAAACATGTACTCAGTATGCATCCCGTCTAATCTCGAAGAAGTAGATATGAGAGGTCGACTTCGACACTTACTAGTGGTCCAATAATGTTATATAAATAATACATTAAATCGTGGATTTTTATAAACATGATTGTAATTCAATAGAATGAAGCAAATAAACAATTCTTTTTTTAATAGGAAATTTCTAAATTCTTTTTCGTCATTTATACATTTATTATCAAGCCGGGAAGGAACAACATCACTTATATAAATTCCAAGGCAAGCAATACAAGCATGCGCAAATCATGCCAAGGATGTACGGCTCGATCCAATAATATTTAAGTTGTGCACTGCTAGAGGTTCGAATGGCGCAAACCATAGATTCATCTATTTAATCTAATGAGGCGTTCAGCCCGTTCCACAATAGATAAACACATTCAGAAAATTAAATCAATAATTCATCAAGGAGGAAATATTCAGGAAAAGGCATGTTTCTCTTTAAAAGTCAAGAACTGAAATCTAGCCTTTTATTAGAAATTATTTACACGTTCGATATGTTTTAAGCATTTTAGGTTTGTCAACAAGGTTGCAAGTATTCCAAGAAAGCATGTTTTTGGGCCCTAAACTACCCGGACTAAAGTATAATAGTAGCCACGCACGGATTTTCGTCACCTCATGCCTACGTAACCCCCGCAAATAGGAGCACATAATCAATTAACTCACCTATGGGGATAATTTCCTCTTACAAGGTTAGAAAGGAGACTCACCTCGCTCCGAAATTTCCATAACCGGCTTCCAAGCCCTTCCAACGACTCCAATTGATGCTCAATGCCCCAAAACTATTCAAACAACGGGAAACCCAATAAAAATACACTCTAATACTTGTAACAATTCAAATTACATAAGTTCCCAACTCCGCTCGAAAAGTTGACCAAAATGCCCTTGGGCCCACGTGCCCGGATTCCAAATTTTCTCGAACATAAATTCTACCCCTATTTACTAACTCAAATATACAATTTGCTCTAATTTTCATGCTCAAATTCAAGGTAAAAGTCCAAAATTCCAAATTCTAGGTCTTCTCCAAAAATCCCAAATTTATTCTAATTTTCTATGTCTAAATCCATGTAAGATCACATATTTAACTCAAAAATATGAAGAAATCACTTATCTAGTGTTGCTTGGTAAAAATCTCTCCTTGAGCTCTCCATAATCGTCCAAGCCAAATGAAAGAAATTGGCCAAAACTCGTGTTTAAAACAATCTGCCCAGGCTTCATCGAGTTGTACCTTGCGCTATGCAGGTTGTTCATCCTATTATAATTTTCTCCTACTGTACACCTTCTGTTAAAATGCCCATAACTCCTTGTAAAAATATCCGAATGACAAAAGGTTTGAAGATTTAGAAACTTGACTCGAAGATCTTTCATTTGATAGGTTGCACACCATATAACTCTTTGTATATTCCCAGATATGAGCTTCTAAAGTTAGCTCCATGCATCAGAAAATTCTATCAAAACTGCTCAACCAGCCATCTTCAATCGATCATAACTTTCTCATAAAATGTCCAAATCATGAATGGTTTAACTTTCTAGAAACTAGAATGCAAGGACAACACTTTTAGGTTGTAAATTTGCAGATTCCTTATATATTTCGAGATATAAGCTTCCAAATTTAGCTCCGCAATTGCAGTAGATGTTGTCAAAACAACTTTCTGCAGAAAATTTCAGCAACTTTTTGGTCTAAAATTTATTCCGTTAACCTTCTGAAATCCACCATAGGTCGAGACCTTAACCAATTATACCAACATGTCTTAAAACATGATACGAACTCGCTCGAGGCCTCAAATCACATCAAATAACGTCGAAATCATGAATCATACTCCAATCCAAACTTTATGAACTTTGAAATTTCAAACTTCTACATTTGATGTCAAAAACCGTCAAATCACATCCAATTAACCTCAAATTATGCACACAAGACATATTTGACATTACGGACCTGATCCAACTTTAGAAATTAGAATCCGACACCGATATCAAAAAGTCAAACTCTCGGTCAAAATTCACTCTAAGACTTGTAACAAATTCAAATTATATAAACTCTCAACTCCGCTCGAAAAGTTAACCAAAATGACCTCGGACCCACGTGCCCGGAATTCAAATTTTCTCGAACATAAATTCTACCCATAACTTTACTAACTCAAATATACAATTTGCTCTAATTTTCATGCTCAAATTCAAGGTAAAAGTCCAAAATCCCAAATTCTAGGTCTTCCCCAAAAATCCCAAATTTATACTAATTTTCCATGTCTAAATTCATGTAAGATCACATATTTAACTCAAACGTATGAAGAAATCACTTATCTAGTGTTGCTTGGTGAAATCCCTCCTTAAGCACTCCAAAATCGTCCAAGCCAAATGAAAGAAATGGGCCAAAACTCGTGTTTAAAACAATCTGCCCAGGCTTCATCGAGTTGTACCTTGCGCTGTGCAGGTTGTACATCGTATTACAATTTTTTCCTGCTGTACACCTTCTGTTAAAACGCCCGTAACTCCTTGTGGAAATATCCAAATGACAAATGATTTGAAGATTTATAAACTAGACTCGAAGATATTTCATTTGATAGGTTGTACACCATATAACTCTTTATTTATTCCAAGATATGAGCTTCTAAAGTTCGCTCCTTGCATTAGAAAATTCTGTCGAAACTGCTCCACCAACAATCTTCAATCGATCATAACTTTCCGATAAAATGTCCAAATCATGAATTATTTGACTTTCTGGAAACTAGACTGCAAGGGTAACAACTTTTACGTTTTTAAAATTTTCATATTCCTTATAGATTTCGAGATATAAGCTTCCAAATTCAGCACCGCGATTGCACTAGTTGCTGTCAAAACAGCTTTCTCCAGAAAATTTCTGCAACTCTTTAGTCCGAAATTCATTCCGTTAACCTTCCGAAATCCAACCGAGGCTCTCG
This sequence comes from Nicotiana glauca, assembly GCA_026770625.1. Taxonomy (NCBI): domain Eukaryota; kingdom Viridiplantae; phylum Streptophyta; class Magnoliopsida; order Solanales; family Solanaceae; genus Nicotiana; species Nicotiana glauca. The sequence continues at coordinate 98,449 of MU683677.1, forward strand.
GGACCTTAACCAATTATACCAACATGTCCCAAAACATGATACGAACTCGCTCAAGGCCTCAAATCACATCAAAAAATGTCGAAATCATGAATCGTACTCCAATCCAAACTTTATGAACTTTGAAATTTCAAACTTCTACATTCGATGCCAAAACCCGTCAAATCACATTCGATTGACCTCAATTTTTTCACACAAGTCATATTCGACATTACGGACCTGATCCAACTTTCGGAATCAAAATCTGACCCTGATATCAAAAAGTCAAAACTCTCAGTCAAACTTCTCAAAAACCTTCAAATTTCTATCTTTTGCCAAATGACCTACGAACCTCCGAATTCACTTCCGATTGCGCTCTCAACTCCAGAATCACCATACAGAGCTACACCCAGACTCGGAATCCCAAACGGACATCGATAACACTTAAATGCACTTCAACCCAAACTTATAAAATTTCTTCCAAAATGCTAACTTCCACAATAGGCGCAAAAACGCTCCCGAGTTATACAAAACCCGATCCGGACATATGCCCAAGTCCGAAATCATCATACGAGTCTAGTGGAACTTTTAGATCCTGATTCCGTGGTCATTTACTCTAAAATTCAATCTTAGTCAATTCTTTCAACTTAAAGCTTCCGAAATGAGAATTCCCTTTCCAAATCAACTCCAAATTCCCCGGAATTCAATTTCGACCATGCGTACAAGTCATAATACCTGAAGTGAAGCTGCTCATGGCCCCAAACTGCTAAGCGACGTGCTAGAGCTCAAAATGGTCGGCCGGGTCGTTACATTCTCTCCCACTTAAACATACGTTCGTCCTCGAACATGCTAAGAATTGTGTTGGGGTTGTCCGAAAATCATTATTTAACACCTCGAGCACCTACCCGTGCTACCATAACTTAGCTAGGCACCCTAGCTCGATCAATCTAAATATATCCTTTTTCACTTAAGTAAATAAGCCTTAGAGCCCAATTCCTACATCCAGAATTCTCTGCTAGGCTTGTTCCAACATACGCTCACCGTATGAATAACTACCTGCAGCACCAAAACATGATTGCATACCTTAGCTGAATTCACACCTTGCACCACTTTACTTACAGGACCACAATAACATTCTTTGATCAAATTAGTCGAAATTCCACGAATCTGATGCTCCCATTGCACCTCATGACCTACATAGGTCTTTGTCTAACTCTTACAATACCACCAAGATGGAAGAGGTGTGTAGAAATTTATACCCAACTGCCGAATCAACAAATCATTTGGTCTATACTCCTGACAAGAACCATCACCTCATTCTGAACCAAATAATGATCTTATCTACTTAATATACTTCATATAATCAGATTGCACTGATCCTAAATCCAATGATTTCATCTCACCCAGTACGAACCGCTCAGGCAATAAGCCACCCCGAACATGATCAAAAGTCTCATATGATGCCACAATGTGCCAATAGGCTATGAAGCCAAATGTGACAAAAGGAAAACGAACTCTGGAGAGAACTACTCAACTCACGCACTAATATGGACTTTCCTTAGAAAATCGGAAGCAAGGCATACCAAAATAGCATATAGAAAATTGTACTCAACATCACACTATTGCGGCATACAACCCGATCCAAATAACATACCTATGGCGACGTGCCACCTGATCCACACATAGAATTCACATAAGGAGATATACATCGAGCTAAAATTGCTCATTACAACAAAATACCGAATGTCGGTAACAAGCACACTAAGTGCATAATACCATCCTTGGGGAGACATATAGTGCCATAGGCTACAAAACTCAAGCACAACTGAGGTGCGATATACGATCTGAATCTCGATAGCTATCCTGCTCGTATAATATCATCCCTACACGGAACCTCAAAACAAAAGAAATTCACCAAGCCATCTCAAAACTCATACGGTGTAATATATCATTACATGAAATAGCTGACGATGAAATAGTACCCCGACTACTTGTCCAAAGGAGCACATTACTGAAATGAACACATTTGGCCTGATATAGAGCCCATATTCACATTTAGATCCATCCACAGACCTCAACCTGATTCTGATCACATTCAACTAGGCTAATAACCTTCCGAAGGTCCATAATAACTCCCATTTTCTCATAACACATGAGAACTACCATCATAACCGGGGCAATCCTCCACGGTCCATAACCTAATAAGTCGAGTGCCCTCCAAGCATAAATTCTCAAATTAATGATATCACCACCATCTTCCTACTTGGTTATCTTCAATCAATCAAGTGACTACATGCCACACGTATACAATCTTCCTGTGGGGCACACTCCCACGACCTTCCGTAACAGACAACAAGTACGCGTATCGATACCACCAACCGCACTAACGTTGAGAAAGTGTTCAAGAATCCATAACCAGGATGCAAGGCCTTTTTTACAAAACACCAATCTCAAGTGATGCTGAAGACAATGCCAGCTTACTTTAATCATTCAAAAAACCCCTTTCATGCTCATCCGAGCTCGTGACATCCCTGTCAACACCAAACCGCAACCTTGATCCTCACTTTAAAAGTCCATACCACTCACTGCACCTAACAAGCCATCATGCGATAGTACAAAATTATCATCACAACTCCTGAACCACTAACATGGTAAACACTCTCTCACATGGAAGCTTTTTACTTAACTCATTCCAAGAGAACCATAGCAAACACGAGTGAATTCTCACAATCGTAAAAGATGCAATTCTTCAAGTAGTGGCCTAAACCACCATATCCCTTTCAGGGATCCGCCTATACATAGTAAGCCCTAATACTAGAATACTTTCGAATAAATTCAATTACGACAGCCGACAAGCCTCACACGTACCATCACAAATCACTTGCATAACTTAATTACGCTGAAGGAACTGATCATCGCCACCAATATACGAATTCAATCCTGGCTAACCAATCCAACCTCTTCCAATTTATCCTTAATTGCCTTAGAATAATAATAACTTCCTTCAACACATAACACGCTCAACCCGCACTCATTCCAAGTGGCCTTGTAACATGAGACCATGTTGTCTCAAATCCCGCGAACCACCTCATACCTTCCTTGCAACTCACTTCTACGCAAAATATAATTCCTGAGCCTTACCAAAGCTCGAACATGAATCGATGATGTCAATTATAGAACACATTCTTCAACTCCTTTGATCAAATTACTACTGAAGTTCTCTTTCTTAGTCGAAACAACTTACCAATACGCCGATAACATGCACTTCACAAGAAGATAATCATACAACCCAATCATAGACGGTGGGACTCTCCCAGTTAGCTTGAAGCCACCATTACGCAACTCTGGAATCCAACAAGATTCTTTCTTCATCGTTGACATGATCTAGCACAACCAACCCGCCAAGCTCCTCGAAATCTTTCTGTAAAATTATTTATGAATACTCTGAATCATTAACCATATTCACATGTCTGACCTCTTTACCAGATAACCAGTAGGATTCTTCACAAAAGCTTCGCCAACCACGCGACCGCTAATCTATTCACAGGAGATAACCCACCTAAGCCCGTGCTCATTCACCAGCTGCACAAGTTTATTCACTCCTCGTGCACATCAACTAAATGTGAGACAATATCTACCAATTCAAATTTAGGTTGCATCCTCCTTATTATCAAGCAGCTCATTTCTGTCATATCAAATCTCACACCGAATAATAGCTGATATTTCAAATTAAGTTCGTAGACCCAGTCACTGACCATCCCAAATCCTGAATCACTATAGACCTCTTCTTCGGGTTTGTAATTATCCTGCCACTAAATCCACATACTACTCTGCCACTCTCCCACCTTGGGCAGACTCACTTCTTTAAGAAACTACTCGACCTCCACTTCTTACACCTGCCTTCTAGAAGTTTAATCGCCGCATAACACTTCCCACACGTCATTCTTCATCCTTTGCTGCTCAGCTAATGCCTTAGATCAAAATCTATCTCAGTAGCACTTGAACCAATAGACCGCTACTAACTTTTAAACTTTTTCGAAAAATTGTCTCTGTCGAGCCGTCGTCATTAGAAATACATATTCAATCCTAAACCATCGCACCCTGCGATCTCTGATAGCCGCATCTCTAATACTATCTTACAATATCCTGCCCCAAGGACGAATTGTAGAAGGTCTTAACACCAGCGAACTTAGTACATTCAACAAAGACAACGACGCCTCATCACAGATGAAAATTCTGCCATGCTTGCAAATACTAAGCCTCATTACTCCATCAACCCAAATCTGAACATTCTTAGCCCGATTACCTATCCCCCGCCGGGAATAAAATACCAACTCGCTAAATCATATATTGAGTAAACCTCCCCTCAAGTCATTCACTGCCCTAACACGTAGGCAAGCATCCTACCATCACATCAATACTGCACGACAACCATTCATAAATATCATGGAAATTGGTGCCTAGCCACAGAGCTCTCAGAAGTATGACTACTAAGCTGAAATGACAGAATATTCTTCCACAAAACGATGACAATAGTCAAATCAGCTACGCCGGGAGAAGCATCCCGCACCACCTCTGTAGTACCTTTAAAATTTCCCAATTCTTGATTTATAATAAGCGCTCCACGTTGCATAAGATTGAATAGTAAGGAAATAAAGGCATAAGCCTCAAAGGAATCAAATCGCACGATGAGAAAATCAAGAAGGGAAGTGCTTCTAATAGCCCTGTAGCCTCCGGAAGATAAGTACAGACGTCTCCGTACCGATCTGCGAGACTCTACTAGACTTGCTCATGACTCGTGAGACCTACGGGAACCTAGTACTGTGATACCTGTTCCGAGGTCGTTTACTCTAAAATCCAATCTTAGTCAATTATTTCAACTTAAAGCTTTTGAAATGAGAATTCCCTTTCCAAATCAACTCCGAATTCCCCGAAATTCAATTCTGACCATGCGTACAAGTCATAATACCTGAAGTGAAGTTGTTCTGATACCATGTTGTCATGACCCAAAATCTACTAAGGGTAGTGATGGTGCCTGACAACATTGTCAGGCAAGCCAACAACAAATAACTAGTAACTTCTCGTTTTAAATATTTCTGAAATCACTTCTTTTATATGTTTAAACAATACATAATAAATTCCACTAAATAAATAATGAAACATTTAACAATTTAAATTTCTGAATAAACCCATAGACATCCCAGAACCCGGTGTCACAAGTGCATGAACATTTACTAGGGAATGAAATAAAATACAGTAACTGTCTGGTATACAAAGTGGACAAAAATGAAAATACAGTACAATACTCTGAAGGAGACTCTACTGGCTGTGGGTCATCTCGATAAGTGCAGCTCACCTAAGCCTCCGTATCAACCATGCCGCTATGCCATTAAGCCATTAGTCACACATAAACCTGTGCAATAAAAATGCACAGCAAGTGTAGTATGAGTACAAAAATAATGTGTACTCAGTAAGTATCCCGTATAATCTCGAAGAAGTAGAGACAAGAGGTCAACTTCGATACTTACTAGTGGTCCAATAATATTATATCAATAATATATTAAATCTTGGTTTTTTTGTAAACATGATTGTAATAGAATGAAGCAAGTAAACAATTCTTTCTTTTATAGGAAATTTTCAAATTCTTTTTCGTTATTTATACATTTATTCTCAAGCCGGGAAGGAACAACATCACTTGAATAAATTCCAAGGCAAGAAATACAAGCATGCGCAAATCATTTCGAAGACGTACGGCCCAATCCAACAATATTTAAATTGTGCACTACCAGAGGATCAAATGGCACGAACTATAGATATATCTATTTAATCTACCGAGGCGTTCGGCCCATTCCACAATAGATAAACACATTCAAACAATCAAATCGATAATTCATCAAGGAGAAAATATTCAGGAAAAGACACGTTTCTCTTTCAAAAGTCAAGAAATGATATCTAGTCTTTTTTTAGAAATTCATTTACACGTTCGATATGTTTTAAGCATTTTAAGTTTGTCAACAAGGTTGCAAGTATTACAAGAAAGCATGTTTTTGGGCCCTAAACTACCCGGACTAAAGCATAATAGTAGCTACGCATGGACTCTCGTCACCTCGTGCATATGTATCCCCCGCAAATAGGAGCACATAACTAGTTAACGCATCTATGGGGAAAATTCCCTCTTACAAGGTTAGAAAGGAGACTCACCTCGCTCCGAAATTTCCATAACCAGCTTCCAAGCCCTTCCAATGACTCCAATTGATGCTCAATGCCCCAAAACTATTCAAACAATGGGAAAACCAATAAAAATTCACTTTAATACTTGTAACAATTCAAATTATATGAGTCCCCAACTCCGCTCAAAAAGTTGACCAAAATGCCCTCGGGCCCACGTGCCCGAATTCCGAAATTTCTCGAACATAAATTCTACCAATAGCTTTACTAACTCAAATATACAATTTGCTCTAATTTTCATGCTCAAATTCAAGGTAAAAGTCCAAAATTCCAAATTCTAGGTCTTCCCCAAAAATTCCAAATTTATACTAATTTTCTATGTCTAAATCAATGTAAGATCATATATTTAACTCAAAAATAGGAAGAAATCACTTACCTAGTGTTGCTTGGTGAAAATATCTCCTTGAGCTCTCGAAAATCGTCCCAGCCAAATGAAAGAAATGGGCAAAAACTCGTGTTTAAAACAATCTGCCCAGGCTTCATCATGTTGTATCTTGAGCTGTGCAGGTTGTACATCCTATTACAATTTTCTCCTGCTGTACACCTTCCGTTAAAACACCCATAACTCCTTGTAGAAATATTCAAATGACAAACGGTTTAATTATTTGGAAACTAGACTCGAAGGTATTTCATTTGATAGGTTGCACACCATATAGCTCTTTATATGTTCCGAGATATGAGCTTCTAAAGTCAGCTCCATGCATCAGAAAATTCTATCGATACTGCTCCACCATCCATCTTCAATCAATCATAACTTTGTGATAAAATGTTCAAATCATGAATGGTTTAACTTTCTGGAAACTAGAATGCAAGAGTAACAACTTTTATGTTTTATATATTTTCAAATTCCTTATATATTTCGAGATATAAGCTTCCAAATTTAGCTCCATGATTGCACTAGTTGCTATCAAAACAGCTTTTTGCAGAAAATTTCAGCAACTCTTTGGTCCGAAATTCATTCTGTTAACCTTCTGAAATCCACCTGAGGCCCTCGGTACGTTAACCATTTATACCATGTCCCAAGACATGTTACGAACTCACTCGAGGCCTCAAATCACATCAAACAATGTCGAAATCACGAATCATACTCCAATCTAAACTTTATGAACTTTGAAATTTCAAATGTCTATATTCGATGCCGAAAGCTGTCAAATCACGTCCGATTAAACTCAAATTTTGCACACAAGTCATATTTGACATTACGGACATGATCCAACTTTTAGAATCGAAATCTGACCCCGATATCAAAAAGTCAAACTCTCGATCAAACTTCTCAAAATCCTTCAAATTTCTATCTTTAGCCAAATGACTTCAAAATGACCTACGGACCTCCGAATTCACTTCAGATCGCGCTCCCAACTCCAAAATCACCATACGGAGCTACACCCAGACTCGGAATCCCAAACAGACATCGATAATACTGAAATGCACTTCAACCCAAATTTATAAAATTTCTTCCAAAATGCTAACTTCCACAATAGACGCCAAAACGCTCCCCGATCATCCAAAACCCGATCCGGACATACGCCCAAGTCCGAAATTATTATACAAACCTATAAAACCTTCAAATTCCATTTCTGAGGTCATTTATTCTAAAATCCAATCTTAGTCAATTCTTTCAACCTAAAGCTTCTGAAATGAGAATTCCCTTTCCAAATCAACTCCAAATTACCCGGAATTCAATTCCGACCATGCGTACAAGTCATAATACCTTAAGTGAATCTGCTCATGGCCCCAAACTACTGAGCGACACGCTAGAGCTCAAAACGACCAGTCGGGTCGTTATAGTATCGATGAACGGTTTAATGAGTTAGAAATTAGACTCGTAAATCTTCAATTTGATATATTTATAATCCCTTAATTCCAATTATATTTGGAGAAAATATCCGCTACATTTGACCTAAATTTGAGCTCATTTATGAATGTAACTTGTGATGATCTTTGCCAACTTTTGTTGCACAACTCGCTTGACTTCAAAACGTAACACATGACTATCATAAGCCTAAAATAACTGATAACATAACCTCCTTATCACTTTAAGAACCCTAGTCTCACCCCAAAGTGCATGTTATAACATTCCAAACTTATCGACTTTCGACGAAACTTATTTTCTACGATTTGTTTAGCTTCTAAGCCTTTCAAGCCTCTTGGTACTTGTTATCCATGATCTTAAATATTTGTAACCTCAAAAGCAACATTATTAACTTACTTTATGTACTTTCAAAAATGATCTCATTTCTGAACTTACATCAATTGACTTACGAATACTCTCACGTATGAAGATACGGGGTGTAACACATGTTGCACAATTGGTGTTCGAATTGAAATTGTCAGTCAATAAATTTTGAAGGTGTTCGATTCTCCACCATTGATAACCATTAAAAAGCTTCGAAGCTTTGGATTCAAATTTGCATTTCAAAAACTATTAGTTATTTGGGTTGGGAGTTTTTGCAAATAATTGGGAATATTCTTTGGAGTTTATATCTTAATTTTGAGGGGGTTTGGTGAAGATTAGACTTGATTTTGACTAAATTTCATATTGAAACTCGAAAAAGAAGAAGAACACATGACATACAATATACTTACGAAATTATATTAAAGTTGTATTGTAGTTGTATATAAATAGTATTTAAGTTGTATTCTGTTGAAGTTATATATATTTTTTATTTAAATATTGTATGAAAGTTGGAAAATAGTTGTATAATGTATGAATCACTGTATGAAAATTATATTTAAGTTACAAATACTATATTTTTATATAAAGTTGTTGATATGTATCAAAATCGTATTAAGAGATGAAGTTTTGATTGGAATTTCAGAGAGGAAGAAGAACGCAACAAGTACAAATTATATAGAAAAAAAAACATACAAAAGACATATTGTATAAAATTGGTATGAAATTTGTATTTAAGTAGCATGATGTTGTAGTTGTATTTAACTGGTAAAAATAATATATCAAAGTTGTAGATAAGTTATAAATAAATTGCATACTATATAATTAGTCATATAAAATTTGTTTTTAGTTTATATGTTGTTGTGGATGTATCAAATTTGTATGAAATTTATTTTTAATTTGTACGTTATTGTACCGTACAAATTGGGTTAGGTATCCAGCTTCTCAAATGCTTACCGTGAAGAAGGAAGAGAAGTTGGACATTAGTAAATTACAGCGCTTGATAGAATAGGTCTTCCATATTGAGCACTAATAAATTTGTTGGTCCCGATATTTTTAAATCTATTAGGATCCATTTTCTTGCCTTAGTCCAATGGTTGGAAAAATTAGAAGGTAGCCAAATTTATAGCATCAGATCTAAACATGGGATAAATGATTTTTATGTCTCTTGAAAAGTATATTACTACAATGGCCTAATGGATTATCCTCAAAGGATGTCGATGTTGTGATGACCTGATAGGTCATCGTATGTTTTAGAACCTAATTTGGTGCTTTGAAGTTTTAAATACCTTATTTTGATCCTCCTCAATTTTGCATGCGCAGTCCGAACGTGTTTCCGGAAAGCTTTTATATTAAAAATTAAAGAAATATGAAATTTTTGCCTTAAAATTTATTTGAGTTGACTTCGGTCAATATTTTAAACAAACGGAACCGGATTTATGTTTTAACGGTCTCGGTGGGTCCATATTGTGATTTGAGATTTGGGCGTATGCCCGGAATCAAATTTGGAAGTCCCTAGCCCGAGTTATCGGGCTTTGTTGAAATTTGAAAGTTTAAGGCGTAATGAATTTGAATGTTTGACCAAAGGTCGACTATTTGGATATCGGGTCAATATTTTGGTTCCAAAATTTGGTATAGGTTCAATACTATATTTATGACTTATCTATCGAATTTGGTGAGAAACGGAGTTGGTTTGACATGATTCGGACATCCGATTGTGAAAATAGAAGTTTCAAAACTTTCTTGAAAATTTCATTCGATTTGGTGTTCAATTCAATGTTCTAGGTGTTATTTTGGCAATTTGATCATACGAGCAAGTTTGTATGATGTTTTTAGACTTGTGTGCACTTTTAGTTTAGAGTCTGAGGGCTCGGGTGAGTTTCAGATGGGCACGGAGTGAAATTTAGACTTGGAACGTTGCTGGTACGTTTCAGGTCAAGTGCAGGCCTCAGACCTCGCAATTGCGAGATTAGGCATCACATTTGCGACCCCTGATAGATTTGCATTTGCGAGAAACTCATCGCAATTGCGAAAAGTAGCTGGGCACCTAATGTTTGCATTTGCAAATAATGTGAAGTGGGATAGGGAGAGGAAGTGATCGCAAATGCGATCAAATGGTCGCATTTGCGAAGAATGCAGATATGTGATGATCTTCGCACTTGCAGGTTCGCAAAATGCGACATCTGCAACTGATCAAATAGTTATAAAAATAGAATTTTGGTTCATTCTCTCAAATTTTCAAACTTAAGAACCCTAGATGCGATTTTTCTAAGGACTCTTCTTCCCCAAATCAATGGTAAGTTATGCTAAACTAGTTTCTTTCAATCTTTCACTATATTTTCTAAGATTTCAACCTAAAATTTTGTGTTTTCATGGTAGAAATTGGGGGTTTTGGGTAGAATTAGAATTTTTTGCAAAATAGGAATTTAGACCTCAAATTGAGGTCAGATTTCAAAATAAATTACATAACCGGGCTAAGTTAATGGGTAATGGGGTTTTGGACCAACCAAGCCAGGGAGTTGACTTTTTCAATAATGACCTAAATTGAATTTAGTTCTTAAGGCTTAATTTGAATCGTTTGGTTGATAATTTGATAGATTCTATTGGTTCGGAGGATTATTTGAAAGACAAAGTCGTAGTTGAATTTTGAGTTGATCCTTTGGAGCAAGGTAAGTGTCGTGGTTAACCTTGACTTGAGAAATTAGGAATTATTTGTCTATTTGCTACATTTTTAGATGTTGGATAAAACGTATATGTGAGGTGACGAGTACTTATACGTTGTTGTTAGGCTAAAGCATGCGGGTGGGACTTGTTCCTTGCAATTACTTCTTACTTTGATCATGTTATTCATGCTTAGACTAGTAAATTATTAAATTGATCGTTCTGACCGTGTTTATGGGCCTTCATGATAGTTGAGTATTAATTCCAAGTTGAGATTGGTATTGTGGAATCGTTGTTGAAGTAAAGCTTGTACTTGTTGTCCCTGTTATTACTTGTTCATTGTTATGTGGTAAGGGAGAGTGTTAATGCACGAAGGGTGATGTTGTGCCGTATGTAAGTATTAATTCACGAAGGGTGTTGTCGTGCCATAATATTCATATTATTGCATGGTGAGGACGAGGGTAAAAGCACAAAGGATAATGTCGTTCCATTTTCATATCATTGATTTAACTGTTTTTCGATTTTGGTGATTTACGTGATTATTTCGTGATTTCATACTTGTCGTATTTACCATATTTTTTCCTTTTCGCATGTCCCCTCCCGATTAGTATTTTATCATTCTTTATTATTATTGATGCTTTAGATACACTTGTACATGTTTATTTTACGTAGGTGTCTTGTCATAGCCTCGTTACTACCTCGTCAAGGTTAGGCTTGACACTTATGGAGTACGATGGGTCGGTTGCACTCATACTATACTTCTGTACTTCTTGTGCAGATATTGGTATTGGTCCTAGCAGCGCTCAGTAGCTTTCAGCTTGGATCCAGTCGCAGATAGAGACTTGAGGTATAGTTGCACGGCGTTTGCAACGCTGAAGTCCCCTTCCCTTCTATCATTACTGTTTTATTGAGTTTAGTACTCTAGATGCTCATGTATTCGTGACTCTAGGTTTTGGGATATGTTTAGATTTTGTTGTCCGGTGTTATATCACTCTGTTTCAGACTTTTATTGTTATTATTGTTAATATGTTATTTTTAACTATTAAAATCGGATAATTATCTATTTCACGTCGGGTTGCCTAGCAAGTGGATGTTAGGCGATATCACGATTCCGAGGTTGGGATTTTTTGGGTCGTGACAGAAAATTAGATTAAAAGCTTGAGCATTTAAAAAATGAATAATTATTTTGAGGACCTATTTGGAGTTTGAATCATAGCCTAATATATTTGGGCTACAGCTTTACAAAGTTAAGTATATGCCACTTAGTTTTAATATATGTGTGTGAATTGTATTTATGTACAATTCCCCGGAATAAAACTTTTCCTTTAAGAAAATGATTAATCAAATATAAAAGAGACCTTCTTCCTCAAAAATTCTTTTCTCCATGAAAAGTAGTTCTAACCATGGTATAGAAAATCATTGCAAACCCCAACAATTACGACTTATTAGCTTTATATAGTTTTTTCTCAAACAAATATTTCATCTTGGTTTTGAAATTGTCTTACTTTCATTGAAAGCTTGAATATTTATTTATTTTAAGTGTTAACGCATATAAGAAAAGAATCAATGTTTATATTTTAACAAATGCAACTTTAATTAGAATTTACAATAAGAAATAGTTGATTACATTTTTTTCCTTTGTTATTTCTTTTTATAAAATGTAGAAGATGAACAGGTCAAGGGCATCAAAATATTGAATTAAAATGTGTTGATTGGTGACTGAAACAAAAGTCAAAATTCACTGTGAAGGAGATATAAAGATATCTTTAACTAATTTACCACGAGCATTTCATTTAATTCATGAACTATGGATCAACAACTATACTAGTCTATTATTACCTTTTATCCCAAATAAGTTGGGATCGATTATATGAATTTTCACTAATTATATTTCATTTCTGACCAACATTATGCACATAATTCCTGATCTATGGATCCAAATAGCAGTATATATTTTTTGTACTTCATAATAATGTAGTAATGGTAGTTCTTAAGTTTAAAAGAACGAGATGACTATCATGTCCTACCTCCAAGAAACAAATGTGGGATAATTATAATTAGCAAAAGCAATTCACATGATAAAAAGTTTAAATATATTAAAACATTTATAATACTGTATTTTAAATCAGAAGTTCGAACACTTTGACCAAAAGACAAGATAAAAGAAATGTAACAATACTAAACTTACGGTGTATGTGTATATATATATATATATTTTTTTTAAGTTAAAGATATAAATAAAAGATTTTTGGAGCCAAGTTTCAAAAAAAAAAAAAATCACTTGTTGTCAGCAAAAAAGTGGGTTTGTTGCATTGCCATTTGGAACACTTTCATGATGCATAATTAACGTGTATAAGTTTTTCTTGAATCCTCTCAGATAAATGTATGGTTGATTCTGACTGGTCACTAATTGTATGGTTCATTGCAAATGTTTTTTTAGTTATAAAAAATTTTAATTGGGAAAACAATATAGGAAATCAACAAATAAACCACATAAAATCTTCATAGGATCATTTTATTCTATCCATATTGTAAATGGTTATGTAAAGTTAATTTCATATGAACTTTTCTCTTATCCTTTCTCATATTCCAAGTCGCCTGCACTTCTTAAAAAAATATGAAGGAAAAAAAGTAAATCATGAAAAGTTCAGCTGATCATTAAAATAATTAAATTGTGTGTAACAATTCTATCCAGTTCACATTTGCAATTTGTGTTGATTGTAACGTACATTTGGATTCCAGTATCCCTGAGAGAGCTATCTTTATGGTGTTTACTATGAACCACAATTTACTGTCCTCTTATCTATTATGCACTTTGCATTTTGCAATGGTCCCTAAAGGAAAAAAGCACCAACAAGAAAAGGAGAAGTCAACATCTGTAACAACTAATGTAAACCATTTATTTCACAATTCTAAGCATGTTTTGTTATTGCACAAGAATATGCAATCAATAGTGTACCGATTGTCAGTTCCTATGACCTTTTTTTTTTTTTTTTTTTTAGTGATAATGGTATTTGGGCCAATTTGTACCCAATTTGACTCTTTTTGTCAGAAGCGTAACTATATAATTTAAAGTTTATGGATTTGAACTTACTATTGAACTCATAAATTATCTTAATTATTGGGTGCGCTCTTAAATATTTATACATATACAGTAATATTTTTTAATACAAATAATAGTCTAACAAAAGTTATTGAGTTCGTCCGAATTAGTAGCTATACTGTTCCTGTATCCCTGATTTTCTCAGAACATCACCCTTTACCTACAGAAGTATCGAGTAATTTTGTTAACCAAAGTTTAGGTGAATGATAAAAAATCACCCTAACTACCTTGTAACCTTGATTTTTCACTTTTGTCCTACTTTATTGACAATAACTATTATGTTTGTGCAAACCTTAAGTTAAACATTCAAAATCAAATCAACAACAACATCAACATCATTACATATGATGCCTTCTATTATTGGTAAAGGATCTCCTCTACAGGTTATTGAAAAGGCAAAGGCCCCCATTTACGTTTTCTCTTTCGTAGTTTGATGTCACTGCCTTCAATAATTGGAGTTTTTTCTCCATGAGTAATAAAGTTAACGATTTGAGATTTATTAGGTTTTTTCCACTTTGTTATATTGAGTAAAAAAATCGACATATAACTAAGTCACCTTTCAAGAATTTGACCTTTGCATGGGTCTAAATTTGAACAACCACGACCTACAGCGAACACGATAAATGAGCAGGCCACGCCGAGCCAACGTCCCAAAAGAAATGACCTTGTTATAAAAGAGGAAAATGTACGACCCTTGTAATATTGTAAGCACGTTAGGGGACATTAGGAATATTCTGTCAAATATTCTTGGTAGTTTGTCTCTGACAATCTAGGAGACTCTCTCTTATTATATAATGGAGATGAAGGACATTGTAGGGGGGGTGGGGACAGAACTTTGTAAGGAACACACTATCTGAAAATGAGAAAATATATTATCGATCATATCTTCATTTTGCTTAATCTAGTACTTATTATACTCAGCTAAGATTTACCCCTTCTTCTTTTGATTGATTTGTTCAAAGGGATTCTTGTATCTTTTGAGTCAAACAATTTGGCGTCATCTGTGGAGATTTCTATAGCTGAAACCATAGTTGTTTATCTAGATCCTGGAAGACGATTAACTATCTCTCCTCATACTCCGCAAGAACCAACAATGGCTGATAAAAGGGAAGCGAGGCTGAAGACGATTGCAGATGTCTCAAACAACCTCTTGAGTTTGCTTAATCTAGTACTTATTATACTCAGCTAAGATTTACCCCTTCTTTTTTTGATTGATTTGTTCAAAGGGATTCTTGTATCTTTTGAGTCAAACAATTTGGCTTCGTCTGTGGGGATTTCTATAGCTGAAACCATAGTTGTTTATCTAGATCCTGGAAGACGATTAACTATCTCTCCTCATACTCCATAAGAACCAACAATGGCTGATAAAAGGGAAGTGAGGCTGAAGACGATTGCAGATGTCTCAAACAACCTCCTGAGTTCCCTCAACGAAGCCGGTAGAGAAGAAACCGAGAATACAACACCTGGAGCTACACCGGAGGGGGAGATCTCACCTCCTCCACACGGAGACCTAACGATCTTGCGCTATAGGGGAGCCTCGACGTCCACGGTGGGGGAAGCACCACCAGCAGTCAAAAAACTTGTCACGACCCGGATTTTTCCACCATCGGGAGTCGTGATGGCGCCTACTAACGTAGCTAGGCCAGCCAAACAGTAAACATTATCTGATAATTTCTCAACAATATAAACATAAGAAAGCAATTAAATAAAAGCGGAAGACTTTAAGCTTATAAAACTGAAATCAAAATGCGTAAGTTTAAGACGAATCTCTACCCAAAATCTGGTGTCACTAGCTCACGGACTGCTATAGAGTACTAAAAACAAGTCTGAAATCATATTACATACTGTTTGTCTCGAAACAAAGAAAACAAACTAAACATAGAAGGGACTTCGGCCTGCGAACGCCAGCTAGGCTACCTCGTGAGTCCCTGGACTAAAGACAGCTCCCGGGCAATCTTACTGCTGCTGTCCAAAAGCTGCTCCTGGATCTGTGCAAAAAGATGCACAGAGTGTAGCATCAGCACAACCGACCCCATGTGCTGGTAAGTGCCTGGCCTAACCCCGACGAAGTAGTGACGAGGCTAGACAGGACTACCAAATCAAACTGTACAGTTCTATATATATGTGCAATAAAAGGAAAGGATACCAAAACTAAACAGTTAAAAGGGAGGGGAAACATGCTATGGGGGAGTAAAATCCGGATATAAAAGTCATCAACTTAAATAAGAGACATGGCACAAAATTAATTAACAGAGACAAGAAATCCAACAGTTGCACGGCATCAACCTTCGTGCTTTTACTCTCGTCCTCACCTAAATCAATCAAATAAAAATGCACGGAATCACCTTTCGTGTTTTTCCTCACATAACTCTCACAACAATGGCACGGAATGACCCTTCATGCAATATAATCATCAATGGCACAGAATGACCCTTCTTGCATAATATAATCAATAATAGCACGAAATGTCCCTTCGTGCGAATATAATCGAACAATGGCACGGAATGACCCTTCGTGCATAATATAATCAACAATAGCACGGAATGACCCTTCGTGCATAATCACTCTTCCTCATCCAAACAGCAATCACAACCAGACGGGCGAGGGAAAACAAATAATAACAAGAAATGTCCCGGCAAGGGAAGAACACGACTAAACATCCAAATCCCGGCAAGGGAGCAATAACAATCACTTACACATCCCGGTAAGGGAGATAATCACACCTCTTTCCAATTCTTTCATTTCTTACCCAACAGTATTTTATCGTTTGAGCCAACGCTCTACAGAATTCATAATTCATAAATAATCTTCAAACTTCTCACATTATGTAGAAAATCATTAATTAGCATGGGAGAGTCCCAAAGTATACCAAAACATGTACCAACAAAAGACCCACGGTCATGCTAGACACCGGTGTGTAGATATTCGTCACCATGCCTATACACCGTACTCGATCATTTAGCAATTAACAATAAATAATACTCTAATCCTATTCCCTTAAGCCAAAGTTAGATCAAACACTTACCTCGATNCAATCACCCATAAACCCACGAGTTCAAATATGCAATTTGTTTTAAGATTCGATCCCAAATTGAGGTTGAATCACCCAAAATTCCCAAAACCCTAACTCTACCCAAAACCCCTAATTTCTACTTTGAATTCATAATTTAGGACTAGGAAATTAGTGATTAGTGGAAGAAATTAAGAGGGAAAGAAGCTAAGAACATTTACCCAAGAGGTTATGGAGGAAGAAGCTCTTCAAAATCGCCTATGGAGTGTTTGAGGGAGGAGCTCGTGTGAAGAAATAGCAAAA